>JAVTVY010036311.1:0-16555 GCA_036873755.1 Hanleya hanleyi | reverse complement strand
AAAAACTGTGTTAAAATATGTGAACTTTCACCAGGGATAATGGACGCTAGTGATGAGTCACTGTATCGTGTGAAAGGCGAATTTCATTGTCTAATCATTTCAGAAGGAAATATCTTTGTGTGATTAACCTGTGCTAGATGCATTTTCATATGAAATTAGAACAAGAAAAACAAAAACGAATTAAATGGTTATGGTCAGAAAAAGTATGTCCTGTTAAGAACGCTGTAAGGGATAATAATTCTATATATGAAATATGCAGGGATTGATTGGACGGATAACACAGGATGTGATGGTCGAACGACCTTGTTGTGAAAATGCTGACTCCAGGTACAATTTGAAAGGACCTTGATTAAGTGCCCTTTGCGGGAAAAGATACTACAGTCAATAAAGAATGTTATCTCTGACATCTTTGATATCAATTTAAAAATGCATGGTTGAAGAGAGGAAACATTAATAACACTTGAACAAGTTAGAGACAAAAAAAGGTGGGAGCCTTGAATTATCTTCTTTACAATATGTGAAAGAAGAATCCAAAATAGGAAATACTGACATATTGTAAAGTGGCAGAAGGGGATAGGAACGCACAAGGAGACTCTTATCTGATATGATAATCAGATTATCAGACATGAAACCCCGACCTATGGTACGAGAATTGCGACCAATGAGAGCGGAACACGGAATAAATTCCGCTTCATGAAAAAAGGTCATGATAATGCCTTGAACTACATGGGACCAGTTAAGAGTGGTTTTCAGATGACCCCATATGGCCGCCATTTTAATTTCACCATGAAATTTTGATCTTTGGCATATGTAAATAGATTCATATGGAAATAGGATGCTGGGCTATGCTTAGAGATCCCTCGGTTTTGATAAATTTGCATAATAACCTAAGAATAATGCCTATTATATGAATAACTTTAAAAAGGGCGATTTATGGATGAACTCACATGAGCGCCATGATGGCGCACACCTAGAGTTAAAGAAATAGGCTTAAAATTAGCCAAATATAATATTCCAAAACTATGGAAAGTCTTCGCTCTCATTTCAATCATTCTGATGATACCGCGAATGTTCAAGTTCACTGAATTTCGGAATCCTCTATCACCCAGGCCAGAAGAGTTGACTCAAACTGTTTCAAACTCGAGAACGAAAACATCGCACCAACAATCATCTTGGTCCAGTCTATAAGAAAATGCATGTTGCCAAATTTCGCAAACAAAAATACACTATACTTATCTGATAATTCATCCCATAGAACCACTTCCGATTTGATACCTATTGTTTTTATAAGGAATTTCATGCAAAAATGTTTTAAATAGTTTTAACCCTTTCTGCGCTATCTCCGAGCGACAAAAATTTAAGAGCTGACACTCCGTGAATTTTTGGTTTTTCGTATTGGGATCATTTCGGGTCTAACATCACGAGCAGAGGATCATTGGCAAATTCAAAATGGCGGCTATGTGGGATATCAGGAAAATGATAATTTCGTCATTTTTCTAGAAAATTAGTTTCTCCGCGAGGAAAAGTGGGTAAAACTATTTTATTTCATATCAGATTAATATTTACTAATTGACCATGAAGTTTTTGCGAAGAAAGTACGTAAATAAAAAAAAAAAAAAATCTTACCGAAAAATAGACTAAAATTTTTTCTTTTTGAACACTACGTCACTGTCATCAAAGCGGCCATCTTGGATTTTTTCACATTTTCTGGTAGAGCTGAACCCAAGGGTCTGTTGTGGTGAGTTTCAGCCCTCTAGCGCTAGGGGTAAAAAAATAATTAGGGGGGGCGGAAAAGGCCCCTCCTCAAGCCTGGACAGGTCCCAAAAAACCCAGGCCAGATAGGGTTAAGGACCATCTTTTGGCCATCTTTGAATCTCATCTGACCTCGAAATGGCCTCAGAATGACCTCAACTTGCCAAATGTGTCTTGGTATTCACCCCTACCTCGAATCATACTGCACACAAAAGTACTTAACAAACAGTACAATATATATGAAATAAAACAGAATTTTCCCTCATTCTTAACCTCATCTGACTCGTAAAGTGACTCTAAAATGACCTCAATTCCAATAATTAACGAGTTAGCCATACCTGTGTTCAAACGCTGCAGTACATAAAAGCAATGTAGCGTGAATACCCATTGGTAACAAACATCACAGGGAATTGAGCTGGGAACCACTCTTACCAATTGTGACCTTATTTGACCCCAAAAGTGACCCCAAAAATGACCTTTAATGCCAAAAATCCAGGTGGTATCCCCGTCCACCTTGAATCATACACCACAAAGGACTAATTCAGCATGGGTAACCATTTGTAACAAACAATGCCATCAAAAGTTACACTTCGTGTGCTTGGCCGGCCTACTAATTGTTGTTGCCGTCCAATATCGGTTTGACGCATATATGGAGCCGTATTCAAGGTAATCGACAGACATTGGATAGAAATATTATAGAATATCTGTCCCGTATTATACAATATCTGTCCTGTATTATACCATATCTGTGCTGTATTATACAATATCTGTCCTGTATTATACCATATCTGTACTGTATTATACAATATTTGTCCTGTATCGTACCATATATGTCCTGTATTATACCACATCTGTGCTGTATTGTATAATATCTGTCCTGTATTATACAATATTTGTCCTGTATTATACAATATATGTGCTGTATTATATAGTATCTGTCCTGTATTATACCATATCTGTCCTGTATTATACAATATCAGCCCAGTATTATACCTTATCTGTGCTGTATTATACGATATGTCCTGTAATGTATCATATCTGTCCTGTACTATACCATATATGTGCTGTATTATACAATATTTATCTTGTATTATTCAATATTTGTCCTGTATTATACAATATTTGTCCTGTATTATACAATATATGCCCTGTATTATACAATATCTGTCCAGTATTGTATCTCATCTGTGCTGTATTATACAATATCTGTCCTGTATTGTACCATATGTCCTGTACTATACCATATATGTGCTGTATTATACAATATCTCTCCTCTATTTTTCAATATCTGTCCTGCGTTATACAATATTGGTCCTGTATTATACAATATATGTCTTGTATTATAACATATCTGTCCTGTATTATACAATATGTCCTGTATTATACAATACATGTCCTTATTATACCATATCTGTCCTGTATTATACAATATGTCCCGTATTATACAATATCTGTCCAGTATTATACCTTATCTATGCTGTATTATAAAATATCTGTCCTGTATTGTCTCATATATGCCCTGTACTATACCATATATGTGCTGTATTATACAGTATGTCCTGTATTATTCAATAGATGTTCTGTATTATACCAAACCTGTGCTGTATTATCCTTTATCTGTGCTGTATTGTACCATTATGTCCTGTATTGTACCATATATGTCCTGTATTATACAATATATGTTCTGTATTATACAATATTTGTCCTCTATTATACCATATCTGTCATGCATTATACCATATCTGTGCTGTATTATACCATATCTCTGAGGAATTATACAATATCTGTCCTGTATTATACCACATATGTACCAAATCTGTGCTGTATTATCCCTTATCTGTGCTGTATTGTACCATATGTCCTGTATTGTACCATATATGCCCGGTACTATACAATATATGTTCTGTATTATACAATATTTGTCCTCTATTATGCCATATCTGTCATGCATTATACCATATCTTTGCTGCATTATACCATATCTGTCCTGCATTATACCAAATCTGTGCTGTATTATACCATATCTGTCATGAATTATACCATATCTGTGCTGTATTATGCAATGTCTGTCCTGTGTTATACAATATCTGTTCTGTATTATACCAAATCTGTACTGTATTATACCATATCTGTCCTGTATTGTACCATATATGTCCTGTATTAAACGATATATGTTCTGTATTATACAATATTTGCCAGTAGTATACCAAATCTGTGCTGTACTATTCCATATGTCCTGTATTGTACCAAATATGTCCTTTACTGTACAATATAGTGTTCTGTATTATACAATATTTGTCTTCTATTATACCATATGCGTCATGCATTATACCGTATCTTTGCTGTATTATACCATATCTGTCCTGCATTATACCAAATCTGTGCTGTATTATACCATATCTGTCCGGATTTATACCATATCTGTGCTGTATTATACCATATCTGTCCTGTGTTATACAATATCTGTCCTGTGTTATATAATATCTGTCCTGTATTGTACCATATATTTCCTGTATTATACAATATATGTTCTGTATTATACTAAATCTGTTCTGCATTATCCAGTATCTGTCCTGTATTATACCAAATCGGTGCTGTATTATACCATATCTGTCCTGTATTGTGCAATATATGTCCTGTAGTATACAATATATGTCCTCTATTATACCATATATGTCCTGCATTATACCATATCTGTGCTGTATTATACCATATCTGTTCTGTGTTTACAATATATGTCATGTATTATACAATATCTGGCTTGTATTATATCATATCTGTCCTGTGTTATACAATATGTCCTGTGTTATACAATATCTGTCCTGTATTGCACCATATATGTCCGGTACTATACAAAATTATGTTCTATTTTATATCAAATCTGTGCTGTATTATACAGTATCTGTCCTGTATTATACCAAATCTGTCCTGTATTATACCATATCTGTTCTGTATTGTAGCATATATGTTCTATAATATACAATATTTGTCCTCTATTATACCATATCTGTCCTGTATTATACCATATCTGTGCTGTGTTATACCATATCTGTCCTGTGTTTACAATATTTGTCATGTATTATACAATAACTGTCCTGTATTACACCATATCTGTGCTCTATTATAAAGTATCTGTCCTGTATAATACAATATCTGTCCTGTATTATACCATATCCGTGCTGTATTATACAATATCTGTTCTGTATTATAACATATCTGTCCTGTATTTTGCCATATCTGTGCTGTATTGTACCATATCTGTCATGTATTGTAACATATGTCCTGGACTATACAATATATGTTCTGTATTATACCATATCTGCTCTGTATTATACCATATATGTGCTGTATTATACCATATCTGCCCTGTATTTTACCATATCTGTCCTGTATTATACCATATCTGTTCTGTATTATACCATATCTCTCCTGTATTATACCATATCTGTCATGTATTGTATCATATCTGTCCTGTGTTAGATAATATCGTCCCTGTATTTAAGAAATAAATTTTAGCTTTCCGTCCTCTAACTGCTCAGATAATGGACGGTAAAACGGAATGGGCTATTGTTTTTACACTGCCCATGCACAGCTAATCTATCCATATGTGCCCTGTTCATGTACTTTGAGCAAGTCCATGTATAAAACTTCTGCGTATGCTAATGTACATGCACTCTGCGCAAGTTCATGTACTATGTGCATGTCCATGTACATGTACTGTGCGCATGTCCATGTATTCTGTGCATATTCATGCACATGTACTATGTGCCTGCACATGTACTATGTGCCTGCACATGTACTATTTGACTGTACATGTAATCTGTTCATGTACATGTACTCTGTCAATGTACATGTTCGCTGTCCAAGTAAATTGTACTCTGTGCATGTCATTCTACATGTACTCTGTTCACGTCCATGTATACATACTCTGTTCAAGTCCATGTACATTATCTCTGCCCATATAGCTGAAATATTGCGGAATGCGACGTTAAACCGTAATTCTCTCTCTCTCTCAATGAACATGTACTCCGTACAATGTCCATGTACAGGTAATCTATCCATATACATGTTCCTTGTCTATGTTCATGTATTCTGCGCATGTTCATTTACATGCAATCTGCGCATGTCCATGTATTCTGTGCATATCCATGTACATATACTGTGTGCCTGAACATGTACTATATGCCTATGCAGGTAATCTGTTAATTTACATATTCCTTGCCCCTGTAAATGTACTGTGTGCTTGTCCATGTACATGTACTCTGTTCATGTCCCTGTACATACACGCTGTACATGTCGCTATATGGCTGAAATATTGCTGAATGCGACGCTAAACCTTAATTCTCTCTCTTTCAATGAACATCCACTCTGTGTTCATGCACATGTTTCTTGTAATTATACACGTAGCCTGTCCATGTACATGTACCTTGTGCATGTACACGTAATCTGTGCATATCCATGTACATTGCGCATGTCCATCAACATGTAACCTGTAACACATGTCAATGTACATGCACCCTGCGCATGTCCATATACATGTACTGTGCATCCATGTCCACGTACTTGTGCCTTGCACATGTTCATATTCCTGTACTCTATTCATGTCCATGTACATGTACTATGCGCATGTTCAGGCACATATACGTTGTCCATGTACAGGTAACCTATCTATATGCATGTTCCTTGTCCATGTACATGTTCATGTACTCTGTGTATGTATATGGGGGAGATAACTCCAGGCTGTCACGTGACCGTAAATGACCTTTAACCATTGACATGTAAAGGCTAAATTGACTCTTTTGACCATTGGCAGGCTAAATTGGTTCTTATTGACCTACTTCCGACAGGGGGCGCCACCTCTCTTATGTCGTCACTTCCGGTTCCAGCCACGTGACCGGAAGTGACCTTTGCCCCCGACGTCATCGTACGCATGCGCGCACACACATACCTGATGTACCCTGCACCCTATAGCCTGTAGGGCCTAGGGTACACCAGGGGGAGGGTGCACCAGGTATGTGTGTGTGCGCGCACATGCGTACGATGACGTCACTTCCGAGCAGCGCAGCGGTCAACGGTCACTTCCGGTTACGTGACCGGAAATGATGCATCAAGGGATAGATTGCACTCAGAGATCAAATGTCAATGGTCCTCCAAATCAGCTTTTCAAAGGTCACTTCCGGTCACGTGACCGGAATTGCACTCAGAGGTCAAAGGACAATCCTCCTCCAAATCCCCTTTATCGCTCGTTAAGGCGCTGAGACGGGCGTTAAGGCGTAAAGATAGGGCGTTGAAGCGTTGAGACGGGCGTTAAGGCGTAACGACACGCGTTGACGGGCGTCACTGCATTTCAATGTATTGGTGGCAATTCCATGAAAATCAGAGCTTCTGAGCTAGTTCACCAGGTGTTGAAGTGTTTAGCCAAGCGTTGACAGGCGTTATCGTCTATAAAAGCAAGCGTATTCCCCAAACACGCACAATCGACGTTCAACCGTCAACATGGCTTATATTTGCACTCAGAGGTCAAAGGACAATCCTCCTCCAAATCCCCTTTATCGCTCGTTAAGGCGCTGAGACGGGCGTTAAGGCGTAAAGATAGGGCGTTAAAGCGTTGAGACGGGCGTTAAGGCGTAACGATGGGCGTTGACGGGCGTCACTGCATTTCGATGTATTGGTGGCAATTCCATGAAAATCAGAGGTTCTGAGCTAGTTCACCAGGCGTTGAAGTGTTAAGCTAAGCGTTGACGGGCGTTATTGTTTATAAAAGCAAGCGTATTCCCAAAACACGCACAATCGACGTTCAACCGTCAACATGGCTCATACTTGTTCTGAGTGCGAACGCACGTTCGCCAGACGTTACGATATAATGCGACACGAGGAAAATATACATGAGATTGTAGACTCCGAGGCACAAGAAGCCGATACAGAGACTGATGAGAGTCCACCGACTGATACCGAAACAGATATTGCTGAGAGTGATACGGAGAGCTTGGCCTCATATATTCAGCCTACGTCCCAGGAAAGTGAGAAAGAACCTACCTTCTGGGATCGTATTGTGCATGAAGCTATTTATAGTTATGATGCGATAATCGAAGACGGTAGACAGGATAACGTACAACAGGCATACACCCAAATGCGCCCCTGCATCAGGAAAACAGCCATATATAAATGGTATAGCCTACTCCCGCTTAAAATGAAAGGCGATTCCACGCACAGGTCCATCATGAAGACCAAGCGTCACTTGGAAGAGGATATCGGGTTACCATCCACAGAGGCCTTGGAA
The DNA here is from genome assembly GCA_036873755.1 of Hanleya hanleyi. NCBI lineage: Eukaryota > Metazoa > Mollusca > Polyplacophora > Lepidopleurida > Hanleyidae > Hanleya > Hanleya hanleyi. The sequence continues at coordinate 8,523 of JAVTVY010036311.1, read as the reverse complement.
AATGCGATCAGAATGCGCAAACAACTGTTGCAGGACATGCTGCCTGAACAATATCTAGGCCTGGTCGACGACGATTAGAACAAACAGATGAGAGCGAACGTGGCCGAAGATTGAACTTTCTGAAATGGCGACTTCTGATTGGACAAAAGCAGTCGAGAATGCATCTAACGGGCAAAAACGAATATGACGGGTACAGCGCCAAATGGCGGTCTCTGATTGGACAAGAGTACTTGAATTGTAAACATACCCAACTCGGCTCCCCCAGCGTGGGTATGATGTAACATTGGGGAGAATAAACTATATGAAAACTTGTTGTTGTTGTTGTTCTCTCATCTGTCATTGTTGTTATTGTTCTCTCTCCGGTCTATATCACGGCTTCAAGGCGTTATGCTAGGGCGTTAAGGCGTAACGAAGGCGTTGATGGGTGTCACCTTATTTCGATCAATTAGTGGCATTTCCATGGAATAGCTAAAAAACCATTGATACAGGTCTAATTCACCAGGGCGTTGAAGCGTTAAGCTTGACGTTGGTGCGTGTTGCTACAAGATGACACCTCACCACGGATGGTCTATTTCTACCCCAAACACCTTCTTTCACACCCCCAAAATGTCCACTTTGGCTACTACTCCTAAATGACCTTTTATGACCACTCACTCACTCACTCACTCACCGTGTTCCGCTTTTTATGTTTTCGAGATAAATCCTAATTTTACATGCACCCACCCACGACTTGATCGCCCTGGAGGAGCGCTTCACCTTGACACCTCACTCGACCCAATCGGGCCACTAGGGCCCCACCTCGGTCCCAAAACGTCTTATTTCCATACTCTCTGTCTGCTGCGCATGCGCAAAATGACGTCAGTTCAACGTCTCGACCATCCCGTCGGATGATCCCTCACGTATGCTACACATTGATACCTCACACGACCCAATCGGACCAATAGGGGCCTCTCTCGCCCCCAAAACGTCCACCCAGCGCTATTTATCCACTACGCATGCGCAAAGTAACTTTTTCAAAAAAATTCAACCAATCGCTTCGGGACTCCGCCCATCTTGTTCTACGTGGTGAGACGTGAAAAACAAGATCCCACAATCCATACCGCAATGAGCATGGGTTTCCCAGTGGGACCCACATTTTTCTCTGAGCCAGTATGGGCCTATCCAGACCTCCGTGAACTTTTCAAAGTTCAGAGTTGTCTTCCTTGCCTCCAAAAGGCAGCACCATCGATACCAAAAGGGGAATCCCTAAAGCAAGCGCCGCCATTTTGTATGTTTATTTTTTGCGGAGACATACTGGACAATAAACGCTCGATCCTGGGGTCGCACTGATCATAGGCTAGTCATAATAACATCGTACACCACCTATAGGTTATGCTTATTACTATAAGTCTTATTTCCCATAGTTTCAGGTATTTTTTCCGTGCCAATACGGACCGACCCGCGTGTATGGCTATGACGAGAGTTCCCCACTTGCCATTTAGGCTGGGGAAATAGAGGACAATATTGTCGGGGACCCTGTGCATTCCATGGATACTTCGGAAGGGTAGAAAAAGGCTATATAATCTCCGGGAGAGGGCCGGACATTGTCGATTATAAATGCGTTCAAGGCAGGTCCCTCGTTGCCCTGGTGGGGAAAACTGTAACTAGGAGGAGATAACTCCGGGCTGTCACGATTAATATCCATAAAGCGTATTTGCAACCCCATTGACACCAGGGGTCGCCACCAGTCGCGGAGCATGCGGAGCTCACGATGACGTCACATCCGATGACGTCACATCCGATGACGTCACATCCGATGACGTCACATCCGGTCACGTGACCGGAAGTGACCTTTGACCCATGTGCACCATTATTACTATCCGGTATTGTGCGCATGCGCAGGGGCCAATGGTCACTTCCGGTCACGTGACCGGATGTGACGTAATCGTGAGCTCCGTATGCTCCGCGACTGGTGGCGCCCAATGGTGTCAATGGGGTTGCAAATGCGCATTATATACTACTATTGTGTGTATTGCAACATTCAGGGCGGGGTACTCTCTCAAATAATTAGGTTGGAATTAGTGACCAATCTATTTCGATGAAATATCAATCTGTTATATTGAAAATTGCAGTTTATTAGGATTTATTTGATTGAATTGTCAGTCTACATTATAGATTCAGTCCGCTCTTTGTCAATCTAATAGAGTGAAATTAATTTCAATCTCACCAAAAGATTGACATTTTAATCTGAGAAGATTGGAAGTTGGGACAAGATCTAATCTTCTCAGATTAAAATGTCAATCTTTCGATGCGAGTGAAATTATTCTCAATCTATTAGTTTGAAAAAGGACAGACTGAACGTTGTGTATACTGAAAATTCGATCATAATAAACTGAAATTTGTAATCTAATAGACTAATTTTCAATCGGAATAGAATGATCAAATGGAATCTTCCTGGATAAATTGTTCGACCCGGATAAAGTCATCATTACATTTATAACCGTTTTTTATGGACAACATCTGATCGATGTATTAACATACATTATAAAGCAATTAAATACATTGTACACTAGGTTATAGGAATTTGTATGTATTCACATATTTCGCTCCTACAATGTCATTATTGTCTAAATCCATAAATGATTACAAAATGTAACAGCAATTGTTCTTGTCCTTATTTGTAACATCATTACAGACTCCTGAATCACTACATGTCGGTGATTGTTCTAATTGCAGGTATGATTTAACTTGTCCAGGTAAAGGCAGCGACTCAATTTTCTGAAGAATATGACATCTTCTTTCCGAGGATGCTAATTCATGACGTATGCGAGTACGACATATTTGATATAGGGAGCGCACGGTTGCTCTTTGTTGTATCAGGTATTGTTCTAGAATTTTCACATCGGAAAAGATTTTTGTCAGTGACTCCAATGGCAGACGGCTACTGCGTTTAATATCAGACATATCCACACTGTCCATACTGATATCAAACCCAGCAGTGCATAACTCTCGGAGGTATGATATCCATGCCGTGTCTGTGACGAGGCACGACCCTACTTCTCTGTTAATATGGATAGTACCGCAGTGATATGCAGAAATTCCCGCCCGGAGCATAATGGTCGCCATTTCCAATGCCAGTTTGAGATCCGGCCACCCACCTATGAGATCATGTATCCATGGCTTGTCGTCACACTGTATATTAATGTTAGCACCGTGTTGTATCAGCAATTTGGTGGCATCGTGGTAGAAGGGGAATTCAAATGGTGTTTTAGCCGTCATGTTTACATGAATAAAAGAAGGTATAGAAGACATACAGATCTTCAAATATGTGACAGCGATAATCAGAGGTGAGCGTCCTTCTTTGTTCCGGATATTGTAGTCGGCGCCATGGTGTATCAACTGTTACAGGACGCCCATTGGTTCTGACAATATTGGCGTTATGTATAGTCCAGATAATAAGGAAAGATGTAATGGCGTGTTTCCATCCTCATTTACAAAGTTCACCGACGCCCCATGATTTAGCAGAACGATCGCAATGGCCATATTTCCATTCTTACTGGCCTCGCAAAGAGAGCTGCTGCCTTCGAAGATGAAATTAGGGTCTGCACTATCTGAAAGCAGTTTCCGACGCCGGGATATGACGTGTTCTTTAAACGCCGTCGTCGTTAACGCAAAAGGAGTTCGACTCAAAAGATAAAAATTATGGTCTAACGAAGAGTTTTTAGATATGATTTATTATGGAAGCCATCTGCCACAGTACGAAACTACCAACCTAATAAAAATGTTGCAATACACATAACATTACCCAAACCACGTGAATGCTTGAATGAACTCTCTCTCTCAAAAGTCCATTACCTACCATCGTTCATATATTTAGAACAGTTAATGGATTGCGACCCACCAGGGGATCAGATTGTATGAACAAATATTTATTGCACATTTGCTTATTATTATATTGATTCTCTCTGCTGGTGAGATTATATTGGTGCTTACATGAATACATTTACTAGAATATATGATGTATGAATATTTAACCGGATTTATACAGGATGGACCCTACCAGTCTTGGGAGTGCGGTCTGCGATGGCATAATCCCCCCCCCCCCCACCAATCTTTCTGTGCTGTACATGTCTCCGGAAAAACAGAAAAATGAGAGCTTGAGGGCTTACATTCAGTGATTTTATAGTTTATTATATTGGGGGTCATTTTGAACCCATTTGCATAACCCCGAGCAGAAGATCATGGGTAAGGTCAAATGGGAACCTGTCAGGTGATCTTTTCGTCATTTTTCTTCACAATTACGGATTTTACGCGAGGAAAAGTGAACAAAAACTATTTTATTTCACAGTACATTAATATTTACTAATTTATCTTGCAGTTTTTGCGGTGAAACTACATAAAGAAAAAGATTACTGTGACGTCATCATAGCCGCCATCTTGGAAAAATGTGCTTACATTTTCTTTTAGAGCTTGACCCAAGGGTAGGGTCTGGTAGGTTTCTTCTCTCAAGCTCAATGGTTAAGATAAATAATTAGGGAGGGGCAATATGCCCCCCGCCCCCAGGCATGGACAGGTTCCAAAAAGCACAGATCAGATAGGGTTAATGATTTGCGAATGTTCGGCCGATGTTGTCCCGGATCAACTCTTGGATAGATTAACCTTTCATACAGTGTTCATAGATAGTAAAAGTTTTATCTCTCATCAAACGCGCCAATGGCTTTCCATTATCAAGCGTATTGCTTGCGTTGATGCCTAGCACCGCATGTATCTTCCAAACTAGTCAGTGATTTATGAATTATTCATGCACGTCTACTGAAATTCTTATCTGTGCGATTAACTTTCTTTATAGTCTTGGAGCCAGGATCGAGTTTTGGTGAAATTGTTCACCCCATCGACAAGATAATTTCCATCTATACCATGACTTTCTATGGCTATCGGGGTATCACCCAGGGTGGATGTAGAGTTCCGAAGTGGTGCAATTCTTTTTCATAGCGGACGATAGGTTCCACTACTGACATTCATTTTACTTTGCCGAAAATGGGGGTAGGTGTATTTTAATCACCGTAGCGTTTCTGTTATTGGTATATATTAATCATTAATATTAGCAGAGTTATATGTTATCAAGATTTGTTCCTGTGCCCTGTCCTTGAAACATAAATTGGGGACCATATCCAAATGTCAAATGAGAAAATTGTTCCCGTTCAGAAAAGGAGGCAGGTGTATTTGTATAGCTATATCTCCCTTATTATTGAACCAATCTATGTAAACGTCATGCAGTTGTGCTTCGTGTTACCTCGTGAAATTTCTTAATATCTAAGATCGTGGTTGTATCCCAACCAGATTGTGCATTTGGAGGTGATATTCAAATGAAATTTTATCAAAAAAATATATTGCCTCTTAGAAAACGTGTATGTGTGATTGAACTGCCATATCTTTCTTAATAATGGCCCTATCTGTCTGAAATTCATCATGTTTTGTTCAGCATTTATGCCATTACCATACTCATTTCCAAATTGGGGGTATGTGTAAGTGTGTTGCTATATCCTTCTTATTACTGATCCAGATATGTCTGAATATCATAATATAATTCTCAACAGTACGTAGCAGTGTTTTTTAGTTAGTACTTTCGCTTTATCGTTCAACCGTATGAAGTAATTGGGGATTGCATTCAAATTTCACTTGAACAAATCTACCGGGGTACTCCGCCTTGAAAAGGGGTTATGTGTAAATGACCCGCTACATATTTCTTAATAATTATTTGGGCTGTCTAAACGGCCTCATTTCTTATTCAGCAGTTGAAAGCGAAGTTATATATTAGCGAGATAGATAGTTTTCCAATTCTATAACGTCGTCTGGGGACCATAATCAAATATCAAATCGAAAACGTACTCGCGGCTGCTGATAGGGGTATGTTTGATTATATAGTAATATTTTTTTTCCAATACTGATCCAATCTACCTGGTCTGTGTCGTGTATTAGTGAACATTGTTATCATATTTTTATCATATGTAACTGAGATTAGTTTTAAATACAAACTGAACAAACTATTCTCTGTTAAAAAATATTGGAGAGCAGGACATAGGTAATAAGTTTAGCATATCTTCTTAATGGATACTTCGTCTGTAACCGTTTTACTATATATCTCTTAAGAACAACTTCATCAGTTATATCCAATTATTTTTAGGATGACACTTTCTCAGTAAAGCACAAATACTAGTGCTGGATGGGTCGGTCCCGTGCGAGACTCGAACCCGCGTCTAAATCGCCAGCAGTAAATGCAAGCAGCCTAGACCACTCGGCCACCTCAGCTTCCACAATGATCCACAGATCGGAGTCTAGACTACGTACATTTACTACCCCTCTGATAGACATATAATGGCACAGCTCCTAAAGTCGATATTATATATATACTAATTTCATCAGTTATTCACAGAGTTAGTAATTGTAGTTCAGCTGTTCATTTGACTGCCAAATATGAGTATCCCTGAGACTTGAAGCTACAGAATGAGTGGTGCAATAAATCAAGGTAACTTTAACATCATTGCAAATTTACTTGCCGCATACTGTTTCAGTGCTATATTCAAAATGGCGGCCTTGGCCATCGTCAAAAATGTTAATTTTTTCATGAAATTGAGGAAAATTTCAGATCTCACTGTACACCTCCAGCTTCATGAAATTTATTGCAACAGTTTCATGTTGATTTGCATCTTCTTTAAGTAAGCTTTCCACTGTCGCTTCATCGATAAATTACGGAACAACCATTGATCTTATTCAAAATGCACAGCCGCCAAGTCAATATTCACCGCATTGCTGTTCAAGTTGGACGACTCGATACGAAGTAAATTTCAAATTTCTAAAAGGTCCCTCGAAGCTGAATTGGGTTCCATTATCTGTGGAAGAGGGACACTTGATCACAGATCAGGCAAAACTGGGCCCAAGATGATGAGCTTTGATGTGAATCATTGGATTTTGATAATTGTGCATTCACGAGGTTTAGATAAATGACCCGAACAATAAAACGATTCCTTCATTAAATGACATCTTGACCCTGTCATATTCATTTTATCTCTGATTATCAGTGCACGCGTAAAACGGAAACTTTGGTGCATTCAGTCTTGATTACGACACGTATATTCATCATTATGCTTAGCATCTGATAAAAATCTGCCAAAGGCAAGTCATTTGACCTCGACATGTCAATTTAATTAATAATGATGCTGAAGTGATTCTTGATGATGTAAACCGACTCAATTCTTCAAGTGTGAATACTAACCTTCTGTCCTTAATTACGGTCTACCATCCGCTGACTACAACTGATTGTAACCAACCAGTCTTATACGTAACTTCAAAACGTAGCTGATTGGCTGCTCAATATCGAGCTATAAACGTATGAAGAGTTAAACGAATAGCTCGATTATTTCCTAAAAAGTGTGAATGATGTGAATTATGCTTCTGGTATGTTTATTTACATCCGTCGATCAGACGGAGGTCTAGGAATGCAACGTGAAATCTCTCGCCATAAAATTGTCATATGGAGAACCCACGACTCATGTGATTTCCAATAGGGTTTGCCATGGTTCCCGACGAAATTTTGAAGCCAAATTTTGGACACTTATGAAATGATGGGGAACCCTCATTGCAATGCATTTCAATGGGCCTTGCTTCTGTAGTCGGGTTCCACCTCCCATCATGCTTCACGAGTTACGGGAGTCAGGTTGGCCGCTTCCAGCAGGAGATTCAACATGTCTGTAGAGATAGACGATTCGAATATTTGCCGTTTTTCTGGTAAGTTTATTGCCGCCATTTTATGCCTTTACCACACAATGATTTCTAGTACACAACCCGTCATTTCTATATATCGCAAAGTATTTGTCGGTTGATGTCTTATGTCGAAGCCAACCAAATTGTCCAAATTAAAATGACTGGGAGGTCACGCACTGACTGTGGAAAACCAGCACAATCGACGATGCCCTGATTTTACTGATACTTGTTTTTCTTTTGTTGATATCTACCACCTGGTTGTTTAAAAAAAAATTATTCTAAATTTTGCTGATAAATTCTATTTCCTTAGGGGGGGGGGCGTGTTGGGCTATTCATTTTGTCATGAATTTCTTGTGCATTTATAAAATAGTTACCAGCATTATTGTAATGAAGCATCAAATCATAGTTTATTGTTTGTCTAGCCACATGTGTCTCTGTTCCAATTCCCATTTCAAAGGTTCATCTCCCAGCAGCATACATGTCAATTAACATTTCAATACACTGAATTAAAAATTATTCTTGAATCTATAAAATTACCTTGAGTAAGGATTCCATTCTCAGCTTTGCAGTCCATTTAAAATGAACGCGTGAAAACAGGCTTGATTTTGCAGAAGTACCAAATTGATTTACCTGCATGAGTCTGTATATTTATTTAATAAAGCTGATAAATAATAACTTTTTATGATAATTTTTGTTTGAGAACATTGTAAACCTTTTCTTTTCATTTATCCCAACAGTTTATTGACATCCACATTGTGTGCTGTGACACATGTATGCCACAAA
>JAVTVY010036310.1:0-16799 GCA_036873755.1 Hanleya hanleyi | reverse complement strand
ATTGGACCATTAGGGACTCACCTAGACTCCAACATGTCCACCCCGTATGGGCCTATACACCCATAGCCAAGTTCAAGTTCAAGTTCAAGTATTTATTGCACAAACACCGTAAGAGGCAGAGTACAAATTAAATCGAACAATTAACCAGAGTAACAATAGTATGTACATTTGACACCCTGAGTGGGTGAAGATAAGCAGTCAAACATTCACCCAGACTGCGTGGATATATTGTAGATGGAATAGTACTAACTGACTAATGCGAAATATTATGATGCAAATATAGCAAGAACGTGTGCAAATAATATGATAATTCACCAAGACGGCCCTGTATGTAGTACAATGCATAAATTAGCGTTGATTATACCATTCATAAAGAGTAGGTACAACTACCTTGGATAAGGCAGCACAAGACATAATCATGGCAAACTTGTTAGTATCATTCATAGTGTTGAAATCATTAAAGCGAGCAGATATTTTTTGAAATAGAGAGATCCTATCTGAATGAAATCTGTTACATGATAAAACAAAATGTTTCTCATCTTCTACTACCATACACACCTCACACAAACGTTGATGAATTGGGGTCATGCAGTATAGGCCTATGGGCCTACCCAGGCCTCGGTGACTTTTTTCAAAAATTTCACCGATTCGCTCCGCAACACTTCCTATCGTGTTCTAAATGACGAGACGAGTAAAACGAGACCCCACAACCCTACCGCAAATGTATAGAAGTACGTTTCCCAGGGGGATAAACATTGAACCTATACCCCAGTATGGGACTATATGGGGCTCGGTGACTTTTTTCAAAAATTTCACCGATTCGCACGGGGACACTTCCTATCATGTTCTAAATGACGAGACGAGTAAAACGAGACCCCACAACCCTACCGCAAATGTATAGAAGTACGTTTCCCAGGGGGACAAACATTGATCCTATACCCTCAGTATGGGACTATATGGGGTTCGGTGACTTTTTTAAAAAATTTCACCGATTCGCACGGGGACACTTCCTATCATGTTCTAAATGACGAGACGAGTAAAACGAGACCCCACAACCCTACCGCAAATGTATAGAAGTACGTTTCCCAGGATGGTCCTATACCTCCCATACCCCATATAGGCATTTTCCCGTAATTTAGGATAAAGTCCGTATTCCGTATTTTTTCAGGAAAATTTTTACATACACCCACCCTGGAACTAGGGGGAGATAACTCTATTGATAGACAAGCCCCGTTAAGCCCGGCGACCTATATACCCCTCATACCCCATATAGGCATTTTCCCAGGTTTTTCGATAAAGTCCGTGTTCCGTATTTTTTTTTTTCAGGAAAAATTTTACATGCACCCACCCAGCCAGCAAATACCCCTTCACCTAGGCTTCACTTTGATACCTCACTCGACCCCATTCGACCATTAGGGGCTCCCCTAGCTCCAAAACGGCTATTTCCATACCCTTCGGCCACCGCGCATGCGCACAATGCCGATATTTCAATCCCACACCCAGCCCATTAGATGCCCCTTCACCTAAGCTTCACTTTGATACCTCACTCGACCCCATTGGTCCATTTGTGGCTCCCCTAGCTCCAACACGGCTATTTCCATATCCTTAGGCCACACGAGTTGTCTCCCTTGCGTCAATGTGTGCAGATGGCGCTACTGTCGACGCCGTGATATGGAAAGGGCATCCCCACACCATCCTGGAGCCGCCATTTTGTTTGTTGTTTTCTTGCGGAGATACACGGGACAATAAACACTCGACCCTAGGGTGGTACAGATGCTAGACTGATCCTATTAACATGGTACAAAACCTATAGATTATGTTTATTATTATTATATGGCTTAGAGGTTTTTTTTAGGGTAATGTGAGGGTTTTTTCTCCCCGTGACGTCCCCACCGCCTCGTTCGCTCCCTTGCGCCGTCTAAAAACACCGCCATTTTACAAGTAATTAATTAATTTATTTATTTCCCATCCTCCGTATGGCAGAACTGTACAACCCAGAACAAGTCTAGACATGCCTTGATCACGTGATCGTCATGGGGAAACCCCCACTGGGGAATCCCCTCCCGTGACCTCCCGGTTCCTCCACAATACGGCCCGGGGGGAACAAAAAAGTAGGTCAATATGGTCTGTAATCACGTAACACTACTACTAATGGTTCTCCTTATTTTGCCGACGAAAGGATTCGGATGGACTGACTGACTCACTCATTACCGGACAATTTGCGATCTGTAGCCTACTTCGTAGGAATATACCTGTTGTCTCGGGTTTGTTAACCTTTCATTTGTACATGGAACTTGATATTTTATTTTAAACATTCGATCAGTTAATTGCCTTTATAACCTCTGATACGGCGAGGCACCCAGCTTAGAAGATTGTGTCCACTAAGTGCCGAATGCCATGGGTGTTTAATGAAGTAGTTATGCGACTATATGCATATATATGTTGTTAAATTTGACTTCCACTCAAATATTGCACTAAGCAAGCGAATAACGTCAAAAATATTGACAGAAAATATGAGATATATATACTAGTATACAAAGACGTCAATTAGTGATCAATGGAGGTCTGCCGCTAATTGGCGTCTTTGTATACTAGTATACATATCTCCTATTTTATGTCAATATGTTTTACGTTGTTCGCTTGCTTATAGTTTAACATTTGTGTTTGTTTTTTAGAGCAACATCTACAGCAAAATCGACACGCTGATGACAAAAAATAGGCCACCGTCGAAAGCATATGATCCCCGGTAAAACAGGGTCACAATGCGATCTGTTTAAACAAAGCCAAACGATCAGAGAGAAAGTGTGATGTACAAACATGTAATGAAAGGTGTAGTCAGTACGGTGAGGAATAACTAGAACATCTTCCTGGAGAGTCATAGGGTCACTGTAGTACTTATTTATGACGAACGCACCTGAACTACATCCTCTTATATAGGGGAGATTGGGGTACAGTGGGACATGGGGCACAGTGGGACAAGCCGTCTAGCTATTTTGTTAAGAACATGAGGCACATAACATTACTATCAACAGAAAGCTATCACCCCCATACAACTTCTATATTGATTACAAGTAAAACCTATCATTGGTAAAAACTTAGGGACACAAAAACTGTTTTTGAGCAGTCCAAGTAAATTTTTAGGACTGAGGATGATAGTTCGTTATGAGAAGTTTTCAGCAGTACTTAATTGCTGTTTTGTTACTACTGAGAGAGGATGGACAAAGGTACACTTTAATTATATCGATTTAGTATCTCAGCTGTATGTATTAGTTTTTTGTCATAAAAAGGAATACATCATGCACCTGGGGCAGAGTGGGACACTTTTGCTGGGGCACACTGAGACAATAATAATGAAATGGTGAAATTTCCATTCATCCTAAAATGCCATCAAAGTGCATTATTTTGTTTCTCAGATGGTAGTATTTGCTAATCCTATCAGATTTGATGAGTTTTACTAAAACTTTCAAAGTCAAATGCTTTCGTTGGGATGCGAATCACACAAAATATTTTTTCCTCAAATTTGGCTCCTGGGAAATATTTTACGTAAAGCACGGACCTAAAATAGCAACTAATCTAACCACTGTTGTTGAATCTTCTAAATTCCTATGAAACATATCAGTATATACTTCATATAAAATGTATTTTGATTATTGTCCCATCACACCCCAGTGGGTGTCCCAGAGTACCCCATAGTGGGGTAAACTGGGACACATTTTTTTACGTTTTTAAAACAGAATTCTGGAGAAAAGTATAACAGATATTTCAGATTTTTGTGTGTGGCAATGTCATAATAAGTATAAGTTATAACGAGAGTATACTAGGCTACACTACAGGACAATAATAACAGAGATTTTAGCAAAAAGGTGAAAAATGTCCCAGTGTACCCCAATCTCCCCTACATGTATATAGGCATCGAAAGATGGTCCGCCGAGAAACCGAGATGGGAGGATATAGGTAGATAACCAGTTGTGGAATAAATATATAATATAATTAAGTAATGAAAGATGATCCAAAATAGGAACATCATATCTTATACTAATATATTACTCAGCCCGCCCCGCCCCCCTTCACTTTTTCTCAATTCATTCAGAGGGCACCATTTCTAAGATCATATTACTACCTCATTGTGGCAGAGACGCAAGCACTCAAGCACGGATCCTTTCATATCTATACCCAGTGGTATGGATGGACGTACGGCTCATTTTATAGTATAAATGATATGGGAGCGGGGGCCGGGGTCCTTCGACAGGAGATTTTGAGATTGTGTATATTCTCTTGGCGCATTTCCCTCCCATTTAAGAGAAATAACACCACTCTGTAGACGCTACCGATGTCCAAACACCGGATAATACCCAAACTGGATATAACATGCACCAAGTAGCATGTTATTGTCCTGTCTTTGGACATTAGCCGTCGGCATGTATCACCTCGACTGTTATTTTCCAAAGTTCGGAGAGAAACACGCACGTTGTAAATCGCTTGCGCGTCATTGTTCCAAATTGTTCATTGTTATATAATATCTCAGCGAGAGAATCCCATCGGTTATTAACCACACGTGAAGTCCAAACCACCCGTGTGGTTCAAACGGAGGGATTCCCAACAGTAACTTTGCCTTTTAATATATTAATGTTACATAGATAAAGTGTTGTAATGCACAATACCATGCCCTTTGGGGTGCGCTATGCTCCTGCTACTTTTCAAAGGATAACACCTTAGGATTGTGTTACTGTTGTTGTTTCAGTGAAATTTATTTGCTAAGTATGGGATCAGATCACTTGTCATAATGCATCCCGTGTCTCGCAGAGAAGTAATGATGAGCTATGGTGTTACCTTTCATGACCATGTATAGACATGAAAGGATCCGCGCTTGAGTGCTTGCGTCTCTGCCACAATTTTAACACGCACCACTACCAAATTTGAAGAAAAAAAAGATGACGTATGCAAATTGCCATAGGACCAAAAAATATTGCATTCCTATCTTTAATATAGCGCATTTGGTGGGTGTCAATGTCCAATTTCTTTATTAGCTGTCTACAGATCCCCAATACATTCTACGTTATAATATCAGTATGCCTTGCCTCCAATCTGGGTCTGGATTAGCAGAAACATATCTCTTTGGCAACACCGCTATTTTCGATTCCTGTGTTTTCTTGTTTCGAGGAACGTCGAAAACACACATGTGTAAACTCGAACTTAAGGTTTCAGTTCTCCAGTTTAGATGGGCATGATGGCTCTTTCTCTTCGATGAATAACGAAGAGAAAACCATAATAACGTTTCATGGAGAAGTTTCGTTGCATTAACAAGTAAATCTATATCGTACTTTGTACTGCAATATATATATATGTATATTTGGTCACGTATATTTGGATGATATCTTTCATATAAAACAGCCATACGATGGAAGGAACTTGGTCCCGCTGGAGCAGCCTACAACACCATTCAGTCCAATCCAAACTGTACATGGATCACGTTATAAATTCATTCAGGTATGACATTGTTGCAATAATTCTAACATCAATTCACATATATTTATTTCTGGTTATTTTGGTGGTAACCTCAAAACGAACATTGTTTTCAATTGTAGTTTCGAATAATACTGCAAAATATCTTAATTTGTAAATGTCTAATATTATAGGGAATGATGCCATGATATCGATCAAGTTTCATGTCGATGATACGTAATAACTCAACAATACCCCTGTGGGGAGATCGATTGTGTCCGTCGTCAATCAGGAGAAGACCCGAGTTTTCTGGATCAGTGGTGTTCTACAGAAACTCCACTCTCCGCAGAGATAGGACCTTTCTATAAACACAGCATTTATTTGTCATGAATCTTTTAAATAGCAGACTGACATTTTATCGAAGTCAAGCTTGTGTGATATTTGTTTCACATATGAATGCGAGTGTTATATTTCTTTTTTCCTGGGATGCCATCCGAACTCACTCAGGCTTATGAAGCGTAATATTACATAATGGATAATGTTTGCCCGAGAACTCGCTGGGAATAAGAATAGTCCGTTGATCAATGAAACTGTCAATAAATATACACCGAGAGGGACGGAGTGTTATAAATTCCATATCTCACGTGTGATTATATAGACGGTTCAATCAACTGAGTCAGACCGAATCGATAAAACATGAAGTAATTGTCGCTGATTACTTTTTGTTTAAACACGTGAATGTCTCTCAATTTTCAACAACTTCTCGCAATGTCGAGATTTTGTGCATATACCGTAATATTTGTATAAATAATATTGCATTTAGATATGAGAAAGATGTTGTTCCGTAACTAGAGACAACCATCCACGTCTTCATCCACCATCTTTGTTACCCAAGTGAATTTCTACGCTCGCATTTCTAATCAAAGTATGAGCGTAGAAATTATTGACTTGCGTACGAAAATGTCATTTACCCACGGAAAATCTTAGGCACCGACAGAGTGTAATCTGCGGTTTATTCCGAATGAAGAAGGTTTAATTTTGACTAAATGCTTCAACTAATTCGTTCAGATCATCATCACAGGATATATACGGTTTGATATGTTTACACTGAAAACTCTTTGTCTATTCTGTTGCACACTAGGTCTTTGAGTTTCTTATTAGCAGAGCGTTTATAATTTCTAATATTTCACCAGGTGACGATGAAATTCGTTACCAAAACTAGTCACGAAGGAAGAATTGACAGTTACATTTTGAACATGGGCAAAGCTATGTATCGTGTGTTCCTTTGTTTTGTTGTTGTTGTTGGTGGGTTTTTTATTATTATTTTTTTATTATTATTACCATGTGGCTACACCCTTGGAAAGTGGCTGAGCCCCACAAGAACTGTGTCGCCTCTGAACATCTAAAAATAAACCCCGTATCGATTCAACTGGACAGTTATTTGTTAATAACACCCTTTAATCTTTACTCGTGTCATTCTTCACCCCGGGATTCCAAATATAATGACAGTAGTATCACCTATCGGGTTAAGAGACGGACAAAGCGAGTGTCTAGCCAGAGCATGGGGCCAGAGTAACCTAACTGTAGCCAGAGCATGGGGCCAGAGTAACCTAACTGTAGCCAGAGCATGGGGCCAGAGTAACCTAACTGTAGCCAGAGCATGGGGCCAGAGTAACCTAACTGTAGCCAGAGTAACCTAACTGTAGCCAGAGTAACCTAACTGTAGCCAGAGTAACCTAACTGTAGCCAGAGTAACCTAACTGTAGCCAGAGCATGGGGCCAGAGTAACCTAACTGTAGCCAGAGTAACCTAACTGTAGCCAGAGTAACCTAACTGTAGCCAGAGTAACCTAACTGTAGCCAAAGATTTCGGAATAATTTATTTTCGAGTATCTGCTTGATCAAATGTGGACAATGCGTTAGGAAAAGTTGCAATGTCGTACGCTTCCGCACGTTATCTTACTTTAGATTTTACATAACTGGGTGTAGGTAATACAGAGGAAGATTTTAACAAAGCTAATTGGTAAGAAGTGGTAGCAGTGATAGGCGCCCTTGCAGAACGCCACCGTCAGTTGAAAATGTGGGATCCAAAGAGTTACATGCTGTAATGAATGTGCTGTTTATTTGTAGAACATAATTCTTCCCATCAAATTTCAATTTGAGAGGATGGATCTTACCCATATTATATGTTACAACACAAAACAATGCTATTCTATGGGTAACAACTTCTTTATTGCTGTGGAGCTGACGTTTCGTTGGAGATACTTCCAACTTTTTCAAAGCTAATGAAAAAGGCCAATAGATGAGGACGAAAACCTTGGATAATTGTTCACACTAAAATGTTGAGTTAAATGTCAGCAATCTAGTACATTTTGAGAACGTGTTTGAGGTAATACTCCTCACCATAACTTGGCATTTTAAGAGTTCCAAAAAGCTATTGAAAAAAAAAATCAGAACACTTTTTCGAAAGCTCCCTATTTCAATTTATTCTGCATCGTAAGGCTAATGACAATTGCTTTCTTGTTTCCCGTCAGCCTGTTTTTCAAAAGTGATGTGGGCAGGGTCTTTAGCTGTTTGTGATCAGAAATCATATTATATGTTGTTTCTATTCTGTCACAAGATATCTCTATCTCATTGTTGGGTGTCTTGCTCTCCTGAAAAACCGTTCCCACAGAGGAAGATCGTGTTTAGATAGGCATTAAAAGTATGATTATCTTATTACTGATGACCACAGGCCCGCAAAACAAGAGTTTTGGGGGGTGTGGGCGGTGGTATTAGGGTGAAGTGTCGAAATATGGGATCTCTATATATAACCCCATGCTTTATATAAATCCACCTCAAGGTGTGAAACGGACTTTGGGTGAATCGAGAAATAAACGGTTTACCGCCAAACAAAATACATCAGTATATTCTACAAGTATCTAGGAACAGTTAGATTATGGCGGGCTTCGTTCTCAATTCTGATTGGTCAGTCTCGACACGCCTCCGGCAAGAGAGGTCACGCACTGATCAGCTGCCGCGACTGACCAATCAGAATTGAGAACGAAGCCCGCCATAACTAACTGTTCCTAGATGGACGGACAGTTACGTTGGATTTTGGATCGCCCGGCAAAGGTAAAAAATTGCACAAATTTACTTGTTTGACGACGGGAATATATAAAGTGATACTTGTAGAATATGCTGATGTATTTTGTTTGGCGGTAAACCGTTTATTTCTCGATTCACCCAAAGTCCGTTTCACACCTTGATGTGGATTTATATAAAGCATGGTGTTATATATAGAGACCCCATATTACGACACTTCACCCTAATACCACCGCCCACACCCCCCAAAACTCTTGTTTTGCGGGCCTGTGCTGATGACGGAATCGACGTTATTTTAAGTCTGGTTTCAGTTTCAATTTCAGTTTATTGGCATAAGAATCAGCGCAGCTGTTTTCATCTTAGCACAAACAATATACATATATACATTAATGCATACTCGGGTGAGCTACATGTGGTGCTCAATGTTATATGTGATTAAAATATGGATGAGGCCACGAACAATCTGAACCTCCAACTCCCCTCCTACCAGTCGTTCGACCCTCCCACCATTCACTGACTTAGACAGGGCGAGAAAAACGCACTGGCATCTCCACACAGTGGGTCTTCAACAAGTCATGTAGCCTTTAACGGAGATTAAAAGTGCGAGGTTATCCGAACTGCACTGCATCACAACAAAATGAATTAACCAGAATTAATCAACTGCAGCGAATTTGGGGGATTCGGCGGACAAAAGAAAACGAACAATCTGTGACTACCCTTAATTAAATAACTGTTCCTCTCTTTACAACAACAACACTACATCAAAGCTAACGGTCGTTTGTTTGAAAACAAATCACGCACATTCACATCTGCAAAATTAAATATTTCAGAATTCAGTATGCTGATAAGGACTGTTTGGTAATTGGCAAGATTCAGGTTTTGTGAAATGATGTTTTGGTAAAGGGCTAAATGTAAAGTGAATGAGGGCAGGGTCGATCGACTGGCAGAAGGGAAGATAACTCTGATTGGAGGTTGGAACAATCTAAGATATTTACTTTATATTTAAGTTTCTGTTTCCTCCAGATACAGTTCGATATATTTTCACTGAGCATATAAAAAAATCAAATCGCATGCCATGCAACTGGACAATGGGTTGATGGGGCGGACGAGATTGATGGCTTGACGGTAAGAATTCGCTTTACGCCCCATTGGTCAGCTTTGACCGATGCGTTAACGCCGCAGGGTGGAATTGGCTGGCAGCGTCACAGATGGTTTGAACGAGCTGTCGGTGGCTCCTTGTCAGTATAAATGAGTACGCAAGCCCCTAATGTGATGCGATATACAATACTGTCTCAGGGATGATGACCACCCCGATGGCAAAATCTGGACAAACCTTCACAAATAACACAATGCCGTAATTTATTCCTTTTTACCTGCGTGAACTTCCTGTCATCACCTGCATGGTAACACTTTAAATAAAGTCAGTAGTAGAATTACCACGTGATCTTAATGATGTGAAAACGTATAACAGTTGATGGACACGCTAATTAAAATATGACCAGGCTTTATTCTGAAATTAAGTCATTATGTAATTTTAAGTGCAAGGACAGTCAAACGTCGGGCGAACTCTTTGTCGTTGTTATATGCATCATTATTTAAGGCCAAACAACGATGTGTATATATCTCAGCTACAGTTTCATTGAAGATCCAGTAAAATTATGTTGACCAAATATGACTGCTCGTTGATATTTACACTGACATCATTCATTTTCGGGGTCAGTACGCCTGTATTGATTTCTTTAATGCTCAGTCTGTTGTCAGTTCATCTCTCTCATCTTCGTTTTACATGGAACTGCGAAGTTTCTCAAGCAAATATAAACAGTGGAAATAGAATATATACGCACAGAGATCTGGAGTTGGAATATACGGGTCATCGTCAGCCATCGATACAAATCATGGTTCGAGAGCAGAGTGTAATACAAGGAAATAACAACTATGTGAAGTCAAATGTACAAAGCAAAATACAATAGAGTAAATCAAGTTGAATTCGAAAAAATTCAGTTACTGATATAGAGTAGTATGCATAACTATAAATATTATATCAATTTACATCATTAAATGTCAAATATATGCATTTATTAACGATCTAAGAAACTATCAAATTTCATGTCCTTGTCCAAGCGTAAATTCAAACTCTTCTTACAGTTGTGTTTTGACCGAAGAAAGTGTCTCATTGTTGAAAACCTACTCTATGCCCCACAGATCGTCTGATGTAAGCGCCACCAGCGTCAATCGCCGTCAGTGTGACGTGATATTTCGGTCAGTTTCATCTGAAAAATGACGTCACATATAGGACAGTTCTTAACTTGCTATGGAAAACTCCTTGGTGAATATAAGGAATATTTGGCCGGTACAATATGTAACTAGATCGAAGAATTCGCCAGCTATCACCAGAAAATGACCATAAAATACGTAGCAATTATTCTATATTATGTGTTGCACTAATTTTACCCCATGGTGAAGATATATGATGCCTAAATAAACAGTAGCATATACCGTAAAGGAATTTGTGGCATGCTGCACATTACCGTTATAACTCTTGACTGTTCCCGTATGGTATATATTTATAACTGAATATTAGGAGTATTACGGTAATGTGCACATTACAATACCAATCTCAGTAAACTCAGATATATAATATCACGGAATATTATACACATCATATCTATATTATTCCCTTTGTAATTTCAAACTACATTAACCAATCAGGTGTTTATCTGGGAAATCAACTTCAAAACGACGCCCTTGTAATCAAACATATAGGCACGTGGACCAATATAGTAAACAATATTGACAAACATTATCCAAATAAGGTATCTTGGACATGATTCGTGGGAAACATTCTTCTCCAGAAAGTTCGAAGGACTGCTCCTGCAATCTGGTTTTTCAGGCGGCTGGAAATAACAGAAGACCGTCTCGCGGAAAGTTGAAATTATCCGTGAACCAAACGTCAATTATTGTCAAATTGAAAAGGCAGAATTGTCGTGATTGGTTTATTATGGGATATCCGAGAATACCGGCGTAGAAGGAAAGATTGTCCGTCAGGAATAAACGTACGGGTCCTATCTTTTAATCCAGCTAAGGCATTTATTCCTGATTTGCAAGACACATTTTCCCAAAGGGAAACATTTGTAAAGGGACAGCGTTTCTCGAGAAGCGGAAGACAGTTTTTGACGATGCCAGGAAGACATCATTAAGAGAGTTTTCTAACCTATGGAATTCTCTTTAAAACACTGGTTGGGCTGCCATCATATCGAATCAATAGATACCCCCTGAAACTGATTTATATTTCTAAGAGATCTACGAGGGGTTTTTTTTCTATCAACAGCTGTAGAAACTCAGAAGATGTCCGGCAAGTTCCGAGGCGCGAAAACACGTCCAAGAACAGTGGTTTATATTGTATTTGTCACATATGGTTAACCATATATTTATAGAGTACAAATACTGAACGTCTCTGGCTGTTTAGACAGGTCCGCAGACAAAGAGATGGTTTCGGTGATCAAGGGCACAGTATTAGAGCCTTACGCATGCGCATGTCTTCAGCCCGTGACTTATCAGCATGCGCTGTCACGGGCCGGTAGAAATCTAGCCGCTCGAGCCTTTGGAATAAAAATGGCTGCCGATATTGAGGTAATCCGTCCGTACACATCGCGTGCAAAATTGTAGTTTGTACTCGTCGCTGGAGAATCTGCCTGCGTTCAACAGAATGGCTTCAAACAATACGAAAACGTGAGTGGGAGAGAGTGATTGACATTTTTACCAAATCTCATGAGATCAGAAGTAAACATAACAGACAAAGCTAGCCCACCCGATAATATTTTCGCATTTGTTTGCGACTTCCGCCTCGATATAAAATTCCATACACTTCCTTTATTCTCGTGTATAATTCACCAAATATTTCCTCTCCGTGATGGGTGTTTGTTTTAAATAATTAAAATCTTCGACATGACTTAACAACTATTACGTAAAAGTGTTAAACCGCTGATTTATCTAATGTGAATAATTTTGTTTATCAATGCATTCAATACTTCGTATATATTCCTGTAATATTGATTTATCAACTGGTTTTATTGGGAATATCATGGCCGGAAATTGTGTACAGAGAAATAGAAATAGTTAGAATTGATTCTTTTATTTCGTTCCCACTAATACATGAAGAGAGGAGAAGAGGAGTATGGGATGCTCTATACCGTCTGGCAGAAACATATCCCCTACCTCCTCCAACCTATACCTCCTCCAATATAACGAGTCGCTATACAGCTGAAATATTGCTGAACGCGACGTTAAATCTTAATTCTCTCTCCCCGTCTCTCTCTCTCTCTCTCTCTCTCTTTCCAATAAAAGGAGTGGGTCTATATTGTCGCGGGCCAATTCACGATGACCCGACACTTCAGTATTTTTACATAACATTTCAACTGTCTGAAAACGTGGTTAGCTATTGTGTTCAACTTGCAGTTGTGCCATCAGACTCCATGGCTTTCGTAGCTTCACATGGTCTTGGGATATTGAATCAGTATGGACGACAGCTTAGCTGTGAATGCGGAACCCAAGGCAGGCAACATGGAATTAAAGGGGATTAACCTGTGCTGAACGGTCATGTTATTATTCAAAGTTTCTACTTCCTACAATCAAAATTATGAAACACATTCACTAGGCAGCTGTCACATTTCACGAAGAATTTTCGTTTCAATAATGGAAAGACCAGTTTCGAATGTTTATTAACAAAATCAAAAACCCATGCATGAAAAGTATCGTTTAATTCTATAGACATTTGATAATATTCTCCAGCAGTGATAGTCATCCGTTACGTATATTTGCAAAATGAATAAACCTGGAGAAGAAAAACTTGGAATCCAAGATTTGGTTTACAGTTGTATTTGTCAAATGCTACTAAAATTTCCTCGAACAAGACCTGTATTATTATCGATTAGTAGTCGGAGTTTTAAAAGCACAATCCAATGGACAAGGATGTACCAAGGATGTACCAAGGATGTACAAGCAAGCCAATTCATCCCACAAGGGCAGGAAGACAAGAAGGTTGATTGAAGAAAGGATTCCATGTGGAGTGGAGCCTCACCTTTTCAAGTACCATGTTTCCCGGCAACTTTAGGCGACATGTAAAGTAACGCTTTGGTGAACTGTACCGACTGTATAGGTTTCCGATACTCGCGCGGCAATGCGCCGTCTGAGTGGCGCCTAAGCTTTCTGAGAGTCGAAGAAAAACAGGACCAAGGCGCTGTCAATCTCACCGAAACGAATACGCGAAAGCCACTTGACAGCCGTGGAGGTTTTATTCACTGATCAATGTTACATATCGATCTAATTACATGCGATATTTCTAAATGGTCCTCTCTCTTCTCGACTAATTCGATAACAGTGTTCCGCACGGTCGCGCTATTTGCAAAATGAAACATGCGCAAGATTTACTTCCGGTCAAAACCGGAAATGAGACAAAGACTAAGTTTGGCGGGGCCAAGAAACCCATTATCATCGAAAATGACAGGTCTTACTTCCCCATTACAGAGAAGATTAAATATCAGCATAAACCAGTTACTCGAAGCAATATTGGTGTAGAATTGATGGGTGCTTTTGTAGGAAACCCATTAGTCGGTTCTAGATGATTGACATGGATGGTCATTTTGTATTTTTTTTTTTTCGACGTATTTTTTTAAAGAACTAAGTGCGTTTCCTCAGACTATCTAGAAATACAGCAAATCCATGTCATGTGGAACAATTTTAGCAAGCTGATACATGTGTTAGAAGTTGATTTTCCGGCGCAACTCCAAGACCTTATTTAAAATAGGAAATAACCTAAAATAAGTCGCAATGTAGAGCTGCAAACACGGGAACTTCTTTATTACACCGAAGTGTGTCTTCTGATGATAAAATATACTGAACTACAAAACTACAAATCTACACAAGAAATCCAGTTGGAATTATGCACAACTTGGTCCGAGAAGCTGGGTGTCCGAGTTTCTGGTTTCTCATAAACACAAATTGCATATCTTATATAGTCTAACTATAATACAGCATGACATATAGTGACTGCTATTCAAACATAGGTAACAAAGTATTTTAATTGTAATTGTTTCTCACTCCGTGAGTCTGGCAGACGGACTAATTCTCAAACCTGTCAAACTATCAAATAATAATAATAATAACAGCTGACCGGTCTGAGATCGCCATCTGTCTGCCATGAACCCGTGAAGTGATAATATTGTGCCATTATCACGGCGGGATGAACTTTTACTTAAATCAAATATCAGCATGCCGAAACATGACAGCTGGCAATAAAATACCCTTTGTCAATGTACATTCTATAAACAGTGAAATGTAACGTATATATTGTAATTAAAAATGATAAAACAGGAGAATTTTACAGCAATCCAGTATGTCTAATATTAATTAACACGAGAGGAATAAAATGTAATGTTGTTGAACACTAACAGTGAATTCTTAAGTAATTATTATGAATTGATAAGATATGAGAACATGCAAATATATGTACAAATTTATCATTATAAGTGCTCAATCGTAAAGTATGAAATGTAGTGTTTGTAAATTTGAAATACAGATTATGAACGAGAAATAGATGTATAAATATCTCTGCCCAT
Source organism: Hanleya hanleyi (assembly GCA_036873755.1). NCBI lineage: Eukaryota > Metazoa > Mollusca > Polyplacophora > Lepidopleurida > Hanleyidae > Hanleya > Hanleya hanleyi. Next base: position 1,660 of record JAVTVY010036310.1, on the reverse strand, counting down.
TAAACGGATTATAAACTGGATATATGTAACTATAACACATGTATCAAATAGAAAGGAATTTTATCTGTACATAATTGGGAGAAAAGACAAAAAAAAATCCCAGATTTTCTCACCTCAGAAAATATCCCGAGAGAACTCTCAGGAACTCAGAGATCTAAAGACTATATTTGCCAGAAGGGCTTTATGTGCGACACCGTTCAGGAGTTGGATGTGTTTATAAATGTGGCTTATATTTAACACGTGTCGGAAACATTTCAGAAATCTCAGACGAAATATTTGGAGCATTTTGCCCATCCATGTTCCCCCGAGTTGGTCGAGTTTTCCTCTACCTCTGCCGCCTGCGTGAAATTTAGGGAAATAATAAAGGAAACCCTTTAGAAGCCATTCGCTATTTAATAATCAAAGACAGATGTGTGTAAAAAAAGCGATACAATAATGGAAAACTAAATTCCTACATGTGGTCTTAAGTACAGTATATTTGTAAATAATAATGCTGAACCACTGATACTGATGACCAGTATAGCAATAATTTGTTCGTCACCATTTTCGAATGACATTTGTGAACTGTCCGATTTTGTTTTCAATACGGTACCTATTTCCTTAAGACAGTCGTAGTCCATTTTGACTTTTCCGAATTCGTACTTGCTCAATCCTTTTTTCTAACCCAAACCCATCCATGAAGCAAAATACCTCTGACACAGCAGTCAGTACCTCTGACACAGCAGTCGGGACCTCTGACACAGCAGTCAGTACCTCTGACACAGCAGTCGGTACCTCTGACACAGCAGTCAGTACCTCTGACGCAGCAGTCTGGACCTCTGACGCTGAAGCCGGTACCTCTGACACGGCAGTAGGTACCTCTGACACTGCAGTCATTACCTTTGACACAGCAGTCAGTACCTCTGACACTGTAGTCAGTACCTCTGACGCAGCAGTCGATACCTCTGACACAGCAGTAGGTACCTCTGACACCGCAGTCATTACCTTTGACATAGCAGTCAGTACCTCTGACACTGTAGTCAGTACCTCTGACGCAGCAGTCGATACCTCTGACACAACAGTCGGTACCTCTGACATAGCACTCAGTAGCTCAGACCCAGCAGTCGGTACCTCTGACACAGCCGTCAGTACCTTGGCACAGCAGCCGGTACCTCTGACACAGCAGTCAGTACCGTTGACACAGCAGTCGGTACCTCTAACACAGTAGTCGGTACCTCTGACACAGCAGTCAATACCTCTGACACAGCAGTAAGAAACTCTGACACAGCAGTCGGTACCTCTGACACATCAGTCGGTATCTCTGACATAGCAGCCGGTACAGAGGTACCTCTGACATAGCCGTCCGTATCTCTGACACAGCAGCCAGTACCTCTGACACAGAAGTCGGTACCTCTGACAGCAGCCAGTACCTCTGACAGAAGTATGTCGAATACGGTTCGACACAGAAGTCGATACCTTTCTGACAGAGCGAGCAGTGGGTACCTCTGACACAGCAGTCAGTACCCTTGACACAGCAGTCGGTATCTCGGACACAGTAGTCGGCACCTCTGACACAGCAGTCAGTACCTCTGACACAGCAGTCTGTACCGCTGACACAGCAGTCGGTATCTCTGACACTGCAGCCAGTACAGAGTTACCTCTGACATAGCAGTCTGTATCT
>JAVTVY010036309.1:0-17147 GCA_036873755.1 Hanleya hanleyi | reverse complement strand
AACAAAGTACGGAAAAGATTGCCACTGTCAAAAAGAAAAAGAGGGGATTCAGATCCGACATGGAAGCCGAAGACGAAAGGAACACTTCAGAATTGGTCAAAAAAGTCACCTAGCAGCTCCATTGCAACCACAGAAAGCTCGGATTCCTCCACCGATGATTACACACCACAAGAAATAGCCACCCAGAAACCCCGAAAGAGAATGTATTTTGACCCAGAAACTAGGCTTAGAATCGCCCGAAGTGCGGTGGAAATCGGGATTTCTACGACTGCCAGAAAAATTTCGAAACCATCCGGAGAGCCCATGAGTACGACAACAGTTTCCAGGATGAAGAAACATTATCTTGATCAACTAAAACAGAACTCGACCACACTTTCCTGGAGAACTGACTGTAAAGGAAGTATGAATTCACACGATCAGACAGATTGTACCATCAGTAGATACGATTCACAGTATGTTTCGGATCGGCTCTCCTTTAGTCAAAGCCGTCGGGATATGATCTACTGATAAAGAACATTTTCGGGACACTTGGTGTTGATTTGCTTGGCGTGACTGAGAATCTTCGAACTCATGTATATACCGACTGAATGTTTATATGATACAAAGTTTATTCTCATATAAAATCCAATGCTGTTAATCTAGAAACTGTACACTTGTGCTGTAATTTTTGTTGTGTGCATGAAACTATACCAAGTTATGTGTTCGACAAATCAAATTTCAATATGTACTTTGATGATGATGATGTAATTTGTTACATCTGCACACCACGCATATTTAGTGTGGTGCTGTATCCGACTATATACGCACATACACAAAGTGTCTGAAAAATAAAATATGAATGTACATTTGTAATATGTGACTGATTTATTCATTATATATTGGTATTATCAATGCTATACCGCTAGTGACACGCGTGATACACAGACACAGCTGCAGAATAATTCCTTCGCCACTAATATTTAACCCTGACGCTTTTGTTCTGGTTTTTATTTTTTTTATTTTTTTTTGTTGGAGGAAATAAATGAAGATTCCCCTATTTAATACCCTGTCTGTCCACAAAGTTTGTCAAAATTGGAAGTGAAATTCGGGTGAAATTTCATCTTGTCAGGTGAAACGCCGATTGTACATTAAATAATACTTATCACATATATTTTTGGGTCATTAATATTATTACCAGTTTTGTATAATTTACAAGAGGAAAAACATCTTGGGTGGGGTGTCGGAGAGGGGGACGGGTAATTAGAAACAGCAAGGAAAAGAGAATTGGGTTCGACTGTCTTGGTCGGGCTACTAACCGCTACCTATTCACAGGCGCGATCCCACTACTGCTCAACACGGGAGGTTTTGCCTGCTGCGTTTCCGCCCTGGGCCGGTACCCTCCTCCTTAGGCAACCTGGTAACACTGAGCTCCCTCGATGTAACCATATTGATGCCAAGCTTAGCGCGGACACCTGATCGACATAGAGCAACGATCAGCAGGTACCCCGACCTCAAGTCGTTCACCAACCCTGGCTTCCAAGTAGCTAGATTACAGGAGCACGCCACAACTCCCAGCCGATAACCGAGGCGAAAAATAACATTGAAATATCTACTATAACTTTGGAATTACTCGGACTCGTTTTGGACGCATGAATATTCATAACTTTCATTCGGTGCTGGTTTGCTTGCAGTCCACAATAAGAATGTTCGTTCAATAACAATGTTCCTTCAAAATTTACCGCGATACAAATAACCACGAAAGCATGAACGAGCAGAAAATTAATCACGTAGGAGTCGTCTCCCTTTCACTGTGAGGGTACGCACATACAGGTTAGATTACACTATTATGTGTGTATAGAAGATGAAATGCCGCAGAAAACAGGGCGTCTGTTGATTATCATTTATATAGAAATTCTTTTTGGATTATTTGACAAAGAAAAATATACAAAAAAAGCTGGAACAGTGTCTGCAGACCGCAACATCGTAACAGCTTTGTGTCGGGTACCCCCATGGTGTTTTGGGGCATTTATAGTTTCTACCGGGTGATTGTCTATCATGGCGGCTAGTTAGAAATGGAGCCGCTCATATGTTCAAATTGCTGATAAATTTGACAGATCAAATAAGTTTTTCCAGCAAGGTAGGTCATTTGTTGCAACGAAATATTGGGAATAGGTTTTTCTGGAGATTTGCCGGCCAAATTTACTAAATAATAAGGAATTTTAATAGTATTTTCACACATACAGGCATCCCAATCCTAAATAATTTACGTTTACAATGATAGCGAAACTGTCCCTGGCTGATTCCCTAATTGAATTTACACTTCCATCTTTCGGCATGAAGTAGTATATTTCAAATGCTACAAGGTGATAAACTTATCAAAAGAAAAACATTATCCGTCAAAATTTCAAGCTGTGCGCGCATCTACACATAAGGCATCAGACCACTAAAGAAAATAGTCTCGACCCGTTAACTCCTTTAAGCAACCTCTGCCAGAGAAGTGAATAGTTTTTAATATTTTGTTCCGGTCTCTGATGCGACGAATAATTGAAAACCAGTGGCAGTTGTTTGAAGTATGATATATGTTCGGTTTAGCTACGGTTTTATTTTCACTCAGGTATGATAAGGTGTTGCTTGGAGGGAATATTTTGGTGTCTGTACCCCGCTTTCTCAGAGCAGAGAAAACCCCCTAAAGTACGATGTCATTTGAACGAGCGCGCATAACTCACAATCGAGTACTTCTTGTCGAAATATGGAAGTCTAGACTTAATCAGTAGGGAATCGACGAGATGCAATTACGTTAATATTTTTCCTGACCCACTCCTACCCGGCCCAGATAGGATTACTATTCGGTTAGGCCTACATGGTTATATTCTTCTATTAACTAAAAGCAAACTGATTTCAATTATTTGGAGTATGTAGAATGGAAAAATTGTTTCGGGTGATATTCCACAAATATTGTTTAATAACGCGAGACAATGAACATAAATTCTAAAGTTAATACAGTAGAGAAAATCATATATAGCATTCCTAATTTCAATAAATGTATACTGGTATATATTCAATACATATGTTGTTGCTTTCTTTTTTTCACTCAAGCATAGCCGATTAAGAATTATTCTGCGGGATATTTTCACAGCATGACCTATGTCGCTACAGGGGATAATTGGCTCAATAATTACCACCTCCAATACATGGCTTCAAAATATACAGCTAAAGTGATATGCCGGATGCAAATGTTCAATGCTAAATTGTCTTCTCACAAGTCGAGCAGATTAAGGAGTCTCTGTATGCTGAGTTATTGTCACAGTATGCCCATGTTGCTCCAATTTGTGGGTTGTATGCATGGCTTGATAATTTTCTATTAAACAAGAGAAAAGTTCAGGGACAGAGCACCTTCAAGAATATCATCAGAGAATTCACAGAAATCACTTGAAATTGCGGAGATTAAGTATCGCAAGAGTCGACTCGGGTCATCATGCAACAGCACTCCCTACCTGGACCGGCTGCAACCGGGAACCCTCTGATATCTCAAATAAAGAAGACGTTGGCGGACACCGCTCTACTTCAAGCAAAGATTTTACATGCGTGGACTTTGTTATCACTGTGTGGTGGAGACTCCGGGTTTGCCTGACCCACGATTATGCACGACCATCCATGAAGCCGTCCTAGTACAGACAGCTAACGACGAGGTGGACAAGGTCCTAGCGAACTGTGGGACGACCGATTCGGGTTCTTCTGATATTTCTGATAACAAAGTACGGAAAAGATTGCCACTGTCAAAAAGAAAAAGAGGGGATTCAGATCCGACATGGAAGCCGAAGATGAAAGGAACACTTAAGAATTGGTCAAAAAAGTCACCTAGCAGCTCCATTGCAACCACAGAAAGCTCGGATTCCTCCACCGATGATTACACACCACAAGAAATAGCCACCCAGAAACCCCGAAAGAGAATGTATTTTGACCCAGAAACTAGGCTTAGAATCGCCCGAAGTGCGGTGGAAATCGGGATTTCTACGACTGCCAGAAAATTTTCGAAACCATCCGGAGAGCCCATGAGTACGACAACAGTTTCCAGGATGAAGAAACATTATCTTGATCAACTAAAACAGAACTCGACAACACTTTCCTGGAGAACTGACTGTAAAGGAAGTATGAATTCACACGATCAGACAGATGGTGCCATCAGTAGATACGATTCACAGTATGTTTCGGATCGGCTCTCCTTTAGTCAAAGCCGTCGGGATATGATCTACTGATAAAGAACATTTTCGGGACACTTGGTGTTGATTTGCTTGGCGTGACTGAGAATCTTCGAACTCGTGTATATACCGACTGAATGTTTATATGATACAAAGCTTATTCTCATATAAAATCCAATGCTGTTAATCTAGAAACTGTACACTTGTGCTGTAATTTTTGTTGTGTGCATGAAACTATACCAAGTTATGCGTTCAACAAATCAAATTTCAATATGTACTTTGATGATGATGATGTGATTTGTTACATCTGCACACCACGCATATTTAGTGTGGTGCTGTATCCGACTATATACGCACATACACAAAGTGTCTGAAAAATAAAATATGAATGTACATTTGTAATATGTGACTGATTTATTCATTATATATTGGTATTATCGATGCTATACCGCTAGTGACGCGTGATACACAGACACAGCTGCAGAATAATTCCTTCGCCACTAATATTTAACCCTGACGCTTTTGTTCTGGTTTTTATTTTTTTATTTTTTTTATTTTTTTTGTTGGAGGAAATAAATGAAGATTCCCCTATTTAATACCCTGCCTGTCCACAAAGTTTGTCAAAATTGGAAGTGAAATTCGGGTGAAATTTCATCTTGTCAGGTGAAACGCCGATTGTACATTAAATAATACTTATCACATATATTTTTGGGTCATTAATATTATTACCAGTTTTGTATAATTTACAAGAGGAAAAACATCTTGGGTGAGGTGTCGGAGAGGGGGACGGGTAATTAGAAACAGCAAGGAAAAGAGAATTGGGTTCGACTGTCTTGGTCGGGCTACTAACCGCTACCTATTCACAGGCGCGATCCCACTACTGCTCAACACGGGAGGTTTTGGCTGCTGCGTTTCCGCCCTGGGCCGGTACCCTCCTCCTTAGGCAACCTGGTAACACTGAGCTCCCTCGATGTAACCATATTGATGCCAAGCTTAGCGCGGACACCTGATCGACATAGAGCAACGATCAGCAGGTACCCCGACCTCAAGTCGTTAACCAACCCTGGCTTCCAAGTAGCTAGATTACAGGAGCACGCCACAACTCCCAGCCGATAACCGAGGCGAAAAATAACACTGAAATATCTACTATAACTTTGGAATTACTCGGACTCGTTTTGGACGCATCAATATTCATAACTTTCATTCGGTGCTGGTTTGCTTGCAGTCCACAATAAGAATGTTCGTTCAATAACAATGTTCCTTCAAAATTTACCGAGATACAAATAACCACGAAAGCATGAACGAGCAGAAAATTAATCACGTAGGAGTCGTCTCCCTTTCACTGTGAGGGTACACACGTAAATTCCCCACGTCGGCACCGTCTGTGCACACAGCCGGCACCGCTCCGGTACCCCTCACATATGCGCATCATGTTTTCACCGCCACTCCGGTCCGATGAGATGTGTCACAGACGGTGACGGGCCGATCGGTGAACAGACGGTGGATCGGACACGAATGGTACCCATGTTTTTGGTCAAATATTCACAGACATTGTTTCGTATTTTCTTCGGCAGAAAACGAGAAATCCCGTGGCTGAACTCTCAGTAGAACGAGATTATGGTTCATTTTCTACGATTATATTTATGCTCACACGTTTGTTTGTTTCTCAGACTTTCGTGTTGCGTCCTTATGTGTTTTATTCTCATCATTTTCGATGATTTCGGCTGTTCAGTCCAGGTGTTGTTGTTGTTGTTCATGTTGCTACAGCAACAAGCGGTCATGTGACGAGTTTCGCAGATGTTGGTCACATGACCACACAACAACAACCTGGCCAGGTTCTTTGCGAGAAATCTACAAAGTTTTTGATTTATTTTGTGCTGGTTAGGCAACAAACAATAAACCAGAAACTTCGTCAATTACTCGTGGACGATGAGAAGCAGCAATCGATCAGTCTGAAAGGCAAAGCAGGATAGATTTTTGAAAAATAGACGGTGCGATATCTACCAGGACCCTCAACTTGGACTCTGTGAATTTACGGACCCCATCTGAATAATAATTCACATTAATTAACAGTTAAGTGAACAAAGTCACGGATAGAATAGAATCATTCTACTGTGGATGTCTGCAAATCCACACTTTACTGCTCCCCCTCTCCCTCCCATTTGAGTCTGCAATAAAGAATTATTATTATTTACCAATCAACATGATCAAGGTCCGGAGTTCAAATGACTAAAATTTCAAAAGTGGGATTATTTTTTTCTGAACACCCATCTTTTGGTTGGCTTCAAATCTATTATTTCAGATCCGCCCATACAAAAATAAATATTGCACCGTCATCTATAACTACTCAGCTTGTAAATGAAGAGAGGAAAAATTCAATTAACAATCCATTTAAATGTAAATGAGGCAATTTATTGGTTACTGAAACAAAGCTACTTGTATGTACATGTAGGACAGAACTATTCTTCCCCAAACTTGTTTACAAGGATGCATCAAAATAAATACAACTATTAGGCAGGTCAGAAACAATCTCATGCACAGATAATCAACAAGGATTTTACATTATATAATTTATTGAGCAAGATATTCTGATTCAACTAAACATACAATGCATCCGTACTGGTAGGCTTACTGTCACACTCAAGGTTGTTGAGTTACTGAACAGGAATAGTTCAAGTCTTCACTTTTTCTTACATACTGTAGATTAAAAATTGGGTAAGGGAACTAAGAAAATCTGATTTTGTTTGTGTGTATATGTATATGATCAGCTGACAAAATATCTGCGGCTACAGCTATAGCCATTTCACTCTAGTGATCACTGGATGCTAGAATTATCCCGACGAGCATCTCACATTGGGTAGTTCCCAGCCCAGTCTTTCTAACTGGAAAACACAGGTTGGCAAAACTGCATGTAGTTGTCATTATTTACCAGCAATGGCAGCACCATCTTCACAACATCAAGGTTTCTATTTGTGAGCCAAAGGCGAACCCTTGACCAACTTGCTTAGCAGACTGCGTTTCAGCCACATTCCAGTTATGTGACCTAGAAAAACTGCGCTGATGGTAAAATTCGTTAGAGTTTTACTTTCTGTGCTAAACTATTTCCAAACTATTTAATCCAAGCATGCATAACAATAAAATCTTAACGGATAGATCAGTGAAATTTTATAGATGCGTTATTTCATCCAATTCAAGTCCTTCAGTGGGATGGTGAGATCAGATACATTGACGGATACACTAGTGATCTGATTGGTCAATATATCCAGGATGTTGCTTTACGTTGAACACTATACATTGCCCAAGTGTACCAGGGCCTATATCTAGTACAGAGTATACCCCTGGTTTTAGCGAGGATGTAGCAGAACAAGTACTTCCCCATTCATGCACAAAAAGCTTACAAACATAAGACTCGCCTATCAATTTCTATCACCTGGTGATCACTGAAGTATGACAAGACTAGCAGGAATCAAGTTGGATAACATAACAAATAACTGGTATCTTGTTTTTCGCTTTCAATGGGATATTGATTATTTTGCACCAACCAATATCATATTTCCTAATAATTAGATGTCACTCTTGGGACATGGCAAATCAATCCATGTATGGTTCCCACAGCAATGAGTTGACCAGTATTTTATAAATGGAATTATGGATTTTTCAGAATAAATTTCAATCATTGTATCAGATTTTCAGAAAAATATAGCCACTAGCAACATGCTGCTCTGTTAACCATATTTCTTAAACCTAACATTCCCCAGGCAAATCATGCTTTCTGTCATGCATAATGTTACAATTATACAAGTACCGGTACAACTGATTAAAATCATATTGCAAAGTTATTGGACTTCGAGCTCTGTTCACATTTTTAAGTTGGCATAAATTGATAACATATCGAGAACTTGTTCACATTCGGAATATTTACATGTGGTAAATAACAGGTTACCGTACTCAAATTTTTTAGGACTGGTATACATGGATAAGAAGTTAATGAGGAAACTGGGCAACATGATGCTTAATTTACTTCCATTACACAAATCGGCACCAGTGATGGTTACTGGTCTGTTTCACTAGTAAAATGAACACTAAATATTCATCAGATGTTTTTGTCATTGGGTGTGGCAATAATCTGAGAATCTAAAATCCTATAATGACATGTACAAAAGTGGGATTGTTTATAGGATTTTAAGCCATACAGATTGAGAAGTCATGTCATTGGGAACAAAGAATTCTGAGTAAATGTCTGTTCCAATTCTCCAATGCTAGCAGAGATACTGTAAATCTCAGATTTCATACAAATGAGGATTGGTGCCATAATCGACAGGGGTCGATATTGCTATCTATTTGCAGGATATGTCTGGCAGAAAATTGGTACTGTCCTGCAGTTTTCAGTCGGCTCACATGTATTTCACAGAGGATTAAATAATAGTTTACCAAGAGTAAGATATCTTTCAGTGACAAGAAATTACATGCCTATACTGAATCAAAAATCACATGTAACACATGCACCCCCTATCTGAAATTGCAAACTTTTATTAGCATGGTTATTTAATTTGGTGTGTTTCTAGGATTCTCATTGGCTGAGTGGCCATTTGAAAACCCATCACCCAATCAGAGATCAGCATGATAGTCAAAATTAACTTGCAAGTTTGCAACTTCAGACAACAAAACTGTTCAGCTTCACACTTGCCAGAGCAATACATGGCATGTTTGTAAACAGCACATCTGCCACAAACGGTAAATTATTATGAAATGGCCTGTAATTATGTGCCCAACAATTCTTGACAATGTCCTGTAAGTATTTGGTGATCATTTCAAACCCTGATCAACATGATCAAGTGAACCCAATGTATTGGGGTTAACTTTTGTGCCACAATATTTCCATCTTTATGGTTGGTTTCAAGTTTAACCCTTTCACCGATTAAACCCGGTGTACGGGGATAACGAGAGTGCCACCCGTACGACCATCCCCGGTTGATCGGGTTAGCTTTAAACCTGTTGGCCATCACGATGGGTACAGCACTTTTATTTTTTTGCATTCGTTTTAACGAAAACCTATCAAACACTGTATACTTCTGGAAAGCCGAAACCCTGATCAATTTGATTCTCGAAATTGTTTGCTTGTTTGAAAAATAAATAAAACAAATTTAGATGTTGAACGAAAAAATCGGAATGAAAAATGCATTTTTCCCCACATACCGTGTGACGGGCATCTCGGCAGCGAGCCGCAAAAATGGAAAAAATCATCGAAAACCTCATCCTAACTCCTGTATTTTTTATGTTACATGACTGGTAAAGCGTGGTGAATATTCCCCAGACGACTGAAACTGCCAACGACGACCGGCAAAGTTTATTTCCATATTTTTACGAGTCTTGATCCGCAAAGTTTGTCGAACACATTTTCAAAATGTCGGCAGCAAGCTGCGTTATTGAGCCGACGAGCCAATCGGTATGCGTAATTTTGCCCACATGACCTCTAGCAGCCAACAGATTTGAGACGAGCGTAGACAGTGGCTGGAAGGATGGAATGACATCATTTTATAATCCAATCGTATCCTCCGTTTTATTTTGCCATCCATTCAAGGTTATTTCCTGTCTAGAAAGGTGAAAGGTCGCTCTTTCCAATGAGAGATCAAACATGAAAATTGGCCGAGTAAAACTCGAGAAAAACGCTGTCAAATGCGGTCGAAAAAAGACGATTTCTCCGTTGGATTTTGATGTTTTTGAGTCGAGAAAGCCGGGGAAAGCGCATTCTCTCGCAGTAAAACCTAATTTTGTATGATATTTTATTTATTTTGCTATAAAACTAGAGCAAATAACACTGGAGTGTGTCTTGTGGAGACAGGTTTCTTATGTTTTTCTGCAAATCTCGGACGCAAACGCAATTTCTAGCATTCCAAAGACAACATATACAAATTTTAACAGTTCTCAGGGAATTGATCGTCAGCAGGTCACTTTTGTCAGGGGAAATAATCGGTGAAAGGGTTAAACACATAAGTTTAAATTCTCATTCTTTTCCCTAACATACAGAATGGGGTAAATTATGCAAACCAGAACGCAAGTTTAGGTCATAGATAGCCAATCAAAATCTGAGCTGATCACCATCTTGCAGCAAGGTTTTTTTTTTTTTTATTCCTACGAAGTAGGCTACCATTTGCAAATTGTCCTGTAATGAGCGAGTCAATGAGTGAGTCAGTCAGTTCATCTGAATCCTTTCGTCAGCAAAATAAGGAGAACCGTTGACATTAGAACCTTGATCTTTGGCATGAACGTGCATTAGGGCATTGTTACCAGCAAGTTCTGAGCTGACCGAATTCTGATGAAAATTTGATTTATAATTATATTTTTTATTATTTATTGATGGCTCAGCGAGTTCACCGTCATGCCCATCGGGAACCCTTGGCGCTATGTTTCACTGTGACTTTTAAAGGTTCCCTGATACGGCATATCACGTTGGACACCGGTTCTCGTAAAATCACCGAAGTTAAGCGACTTTGAGCCCGGTCAAGACTTGGATGGGTGACCTCGTGCTGTACTGCTGGGCTGATAACTGTCCAGGTAATAGGAACTGAGGGCGATAATAGTTGCTACGCTAATGACTCACCAGCGGTGACATCTGAGAAAGTTAATAGTACCCACTGTCAATTAGAGACTGCTATATAAATTCTCTCATGGTAGCACATAGGGCCCCCAAGTCATCTCTCGAGTACACACTTAAATCATATCAAACCCTATTGTGTTTATGTATTTCATAAACTAAATTGGTAAATTGTTAAATCTCAAATGTGACATGCAGATAGTCGAGTGAGTTATCTGTATATACATGTCTAATTATGTGTGTGACATCACCAAAGCTCATTTGCATACCAAATTTGTACCAAACCCCCCAAATTTTCCAATATCTTGGCAACCAATAGGAATATTTTGATGAAATAAATACTGAAATTCTCAGAAAAAGAATGGCTATCACAAACATGTATCTCTCTTCTCAATTTACATTTTCCATTTCGGTCCCCTTTAACCCAAATACTGCTTCAATGCCTGATTCCCGATATAATTGAAGTTGATCATTGGACAAAAGATTTCTCCTATAGCAGCAAGAGGTGCATAGACCCGTTACTCCTGGCATGAATTTGTGGTTAGTGCTTTTGTTCTCTTTCCTATGCTTACAGCATGGGGCCAATTTTTAACTATTAATAACTGGTGTAAATATGGTATATATGCATCAAATTATCTTACTATTCCAAGAAAGGACCATTATGGTGGTAAAATGAAGGTAATGATAATATCATGATGATATTATTGATGATAATTTTGGCAACTTTATGTTGAAAGTAGTCGTGTGTATCATTGATTAAAACTAATCCCTTTGCTGTGTGCATAAGAAAGAGATTAAAGTATGAACCGAAAATTCATGCCTTGAGTCACATGTCAATGCCCCTACTGCTGTTGGAGAAATCTTTTGTCTAAGGATTAACTTCAGGCATTCAGTTTGCACATTTAAGCTTGTGAAGGACTGCATGTTGTGTGAGGCAGGTTTGTACATAGCTGGAATAATTCTCAACATAATGATATACAACAACAGTTCAATTGACAACAAAAAATAAGTCAAGAGCCAAGTTCATCAGAAGTTTCGTTTGTGTGTCATGAACATAAATGATGCGGTTATATTGAACTTGTGGAAAATCAATGATTGTGTTTCCATGAACTTCAATTTTGCAGCATGTATAACAAAATGAAAATCTACAAAATAACCCATTTTTCTGAGATGTTTATTATTCATGACATTTTACGTAACTTTTTCCTTCCCTCCTCATAAAATGCTATAATACTTGTTTCATTTACTAAGGTTTAATTGCATAGGACGATGTTAGAATTCATTGAAGTTAATGTGGACATAGCATCAAATATGGTCATTACAGGCATGACAGGTGGTCAGTGGATGTGTCGACTAATCCCATGCCCAATCAGGGTGAGTGAGTGAATAGAATTTAACATCGCTTTCAACAATATTTCAGCTATATCACGACGAACCAACTAAGCACCACCCAGCCCAGTTGTGTTCCTGCTACTTCAAAGAAGAAATCTTTGAAGCAGCATGGAACCAGACACCCTCCATCCACCCTATAAAACACTGAGGACAGTGCACAAGACACAGACAGGACGCTTACATGGTGCAATAAAGACAAGTGATATTACAGTGCTAGACATCACATTATTAAGTTCCTGTTGCTTCTCCATGCCCAATCATCTATGATTTTTACATTTTTATGCCCTTATATGGCTTTAGTGACCTTTGACCATGATGACATCAATGAATTATGATGTCACCTTATGCAATTGAGCCTTGGTACATGAAACATGTAGTCTGGGATTTTATAGACAGAATAATTACACCTTATATAAGATAGACGAGTTTTGATTGGTTCTTAGCCGGGGCATTTACGGCAAATTCTCATCCACAAGTCACTCTCACGCGACTGTCAGGGGCAGCGGGAAATTTGCCTTCCGTTGCCTTGGCAGCGGGGTATTTGCCTAAAAGTATTTACTGAATTATTCCGCCGCCGAATTATCTCCCCTGATGGTGATCTTCGCTGTCTTCTTTGTAAACAAACATGGTAGCGTCCACAGACGACAGATTTGGAGAGTTTGTGTGGCAAATAAAGTTCGGTTCTATTTTATATTACTTTATTATCTTTCTGTCTTCATCTATGCTTCTCTTTAGCATATGCGGTGTAATTATACAGATATACCAGGCTTCGGGGGTGTATTTGCGATATATCCCGGTCTCGACCATGGCCAATTTTCCGAGCGTTAGCGAGGGAAATTTTCTATGGTCTTGACCGGGATATATCGCAAATACACCCCCGAAGCCTGGTATATCTGTATATTAATAATTTAACACACAATGGACAAGAAATATCATTTTGTAGGTTTCAATTTGTTATACTAAAAAAACATGTAACATTTTGGTGGAGTCAACTGTTGATTTTTCATAAGTTCCAAAGTGAATGACCAATGTAAATGAACAGTCTTTCAGTTTGTGGTCTTCCAGATGGAACCATGAAACATTGTATACTGGGGTGATCTTTTCCGGGTCTCGAGGACATCCGGCATTTGGTCCATTGTTGTCGAGAAATTTTATGTGTATACAGCACGCTGGAGGAAACCGCAGCTTGGTATCACACACACCTACAAAATGGAAACAAGACAAGAGCATATTATAAAACTGCACATAGCAAATGGCTTGAACTATTTCAGATTGAAATTTAAAATTTCATACGAAATTGAAATATTATGGTATGGGATCAGGCAATGCATTGAATAAATGTAGCATGATGCATGCTCCCAGAATATATGCTATGGGGTCGGTCGAGGCTTAGTTTATGAGATAAGAGGATTGGGCTTGGAGCCACGGGGTAGGTACATGCTCCCGAACGTGGTGGATGGAATATTTTAGCAGGGTGTAATCACCCGGAATATATTAGGTTTCGGGGGGTCGAGCTGGGCTTAGTTCAGGGGACATAGAGTGAGGCAGAGAAGCTGTGAACAGGAAAAAAGAACAAACCTTAAAACATTTTTGCTTGTACAAGGACAGGGACATACACAGACATCATTTAGATTCCTATATCGAGCTAAAGCTAGGGTCTCAATAAAAATCATCGAAACAGGTGAAAAATATGTCTGCAAATCTATAATTTACATGTATTTAGGTTTCAAAGTTCTCGGTCAACTAGTAATTTAAATTTGGACTGGAAAACAAATTGATTTTGATGATGATGGTCATAACTCTTCAGGAAAATCATCAAAATTGTCAATACGAAGCTGCGCATCAGAAAACCCCTCGGCTCTGGGTACATTCATAATGCATTCAATTTGAACCAAGATGTCAGGAACACCAAGCAGTCAAGTGACAAATATACAGATTATCAAAAATTTTGCAATTAGAAATGACCCCTAAGATTTCCATCCAATCAGAGAAACCGGTATTCATTACATAAATTTCTGCATCAATGATGTATACCAAATTTTACAACGAGCATTTGAATGGTATCAGAGATAGAGATCATTAATGATTTCGCATAAATGAAAGATGGCCGCCAATCCTTCCCGCCACTCAGAGGAATTGGTGTGGTTATTCATTGAAAGTCTCTTGATACATTGATGCTGTATACCAAGTTTCGTATAGAACACTGAAATGGTATCAGAGATATACATTATTAAAGATTTTGCATGAATTAAAGATGGCCACCAAGGTTTCCACCCAATCAGGGATACCAGAACAGTCATTTATCGTAAGTCTCTTGATGCATCGATGATGTATACCAAATTTTACATCAAGCACTTGAACGGTATCAGAGAACGAGATCATTAATGATTTTGCATACATTAAAGATGGCCGCCCATCCTTCCCCCCACTCAGAGGAACTGATGTGGTTATTCATTGCAAGTCAGTTGTTACATCGATGCTGTATACCAAATTTGGCATAGAACACTTAAATTGGATCAGAGATATATATCATTAAAGTTTTTGCATAAATTAAAGATGGCCGCCAAGGTGTTCGGTCAATCAGATCTCGATGCAAAGTATCTGGATGTATCGATGATGTATACCAACTTTCATATAAAACAACTGAATGGTAACAGAGATATGTATCATTATCGATTTCGCATAAATTAAAGATGGCCTCCAGGATTTCCACCCAGTCAGAAAAGCCGGTTTGGTAATTCATTGAAAGTTGCTTGATGTATCGATGATGTATACCAACTTTCGTATTGAACAGTTTAATGGTTTCCGAGATATGGATCATTATCCATTTCGCATAAAATTAAAGATGGCCGACAAAGTTTTCACCCAATCAGGTCCCAATTAAATAGGCTTCTGGTCCTTGACTAGGTATATAAGCATACCAAATTTGGAATTCTTCAGTGGAACGGTTCTCCGGCTATCTCGCTCACGTACAGACGTACGGACGTACGGACATACGGACGTACGGACAGACGGACGTACAAGACGACGACAATACCCCATGGCCAAAATTGGCCGAGGGGTAAAAACTAAGCTGCGTATCTGAAAACACCTCAGCTCTGGGGTCTTTGCGACCTCAAATCGGTCGCACTTTCTCAAGAAATACAGGGTCTTCCAAAATTGCTGACCATGAGTAGATAAAAATAATCTAATTCTTTGAGAGTTATAGCAGTGCAATCTATAACATATAGTTCAGTTCCAGTGCAAGATATTATACAGTAAAGGGAAGGCAACTTCGGTGGGTTTGGATGACAATTATGTATGGATGTGCGCAACAGGTTTCATGTTCCCGAGGCAAGACAATCTCACGATATGGTGTTAACAAGAAAGCTGTGCCTGATGTAACATATTTATGCTGAAATAATGAAGGGGCAGAACTCTGGAAATTGTAGACCGAGACAACTCAATTTTAAAGATGTAATCAGCCTCAAAACGGATGGATTTTGTAAACTCTCTCCTGTGCGTTTTTTCAGCAGGGAAGATTACCAAAGCATCATATGTATTATATTTGATGATAGTGGGATCGTCATACACAACGAATGCAACAATATCTTGTCAGAGAAATTTGTAACTCTGCTCGCTTCAACGGCTTTTCTGTCACGATGAGTGACGTAGCGACGCTCACGAATCTGAATGCTGCACAGCTGCAGCCATGGAATAACGTCATGGCTCGTGCCTGCGGTTCGGTAATGTCACATAGCATACGTTGGTAGAATGCACCATACGCGTATACGCTTGTTGACACGGTCGTAGAAAAATAAACGGCATGCCATGTCATTTATTTTTGAAGATCAATTCCTTCTATTTTCTCGTGAATGATAGAAACAAGTTTAGTTTTTTGTGGTCAAATGTGTTTCATTTTGTACCTGTTGTAACATATGTCACTTTCGCTCAGTTTGAGAGACATCGATTTCAGCCCAGATTTGAGGCTGATTACATCTTCACAAAAGGTTTGATATTTCTGGGGCAAGTCTTTCTCAAGATATCTGAGTAACGATGTATTAAGATATGCTGAATATAACCAAGGGGCATAACTCCAGGAAATGTACACTAAGAAGATTCAATTTTAATAGTGTTCTGAAGATATTTCAGTAACGATGTAACATATATGCTGTAATATATGTTGAACATAACAAACTCAAAGGGAAATAACTCCAGAAATTCTAGACCGAGATGATTAGAAAACACCACAGTTGCCTGGCTTGTGGGCTATTTGCTGGTCGATGAATATGTACATTTGGTGTATTCTCTAATAAAAGGGTACCAAAATCTGTCCTTTTTTCATCTGTAATTTCAAAAATGACATTTCAAATGATACTGACCTTAGAAAAACAAAATAAATCAGCTATAATCATACTTTTCATTATCTGACCACCACTAACTCGTCAAGCTAGAAAAGACTTAGGGCAAATGGGAATAATAAGAGATGAAAGTGAAATAAAACTGGTGTCTAACATCACATCCGTCAGAGTAGATGAAGTTAGAGAAATTCAAACACTGTTCTGTAGTCCAAGAAACATACATATGGTCTTTAGAAATGGTAGAGATAAGAGTGCCCATTGTAAAAAAGCAGGTAAACCAAAAAACCAAATCTTGTGGTGGCTGAACATACTTTTGAGCACCAGGAAAAATGTTGCTAACATCATTTTCATTTAATGTCCTTCTTTTAGATTTCAAAACACCTGTGACAGAGAGTTGATTTCAAAATGTCCAAGGGAGTGAGTGAGTGAGTGAATAGGGTTTAACGTCGCTTTCAACATTTTTTCCGCTATATCACGACGGGGAAGGGAAGGGAGGGGAGGGGAGGGGGAGGGGGAGAGGCAGGGGAACCTACTTGTAACAGAGCAGATCTAATGCTGCCATTTTATAGTGCTGTCCCACTGAAATATCATGCCGTAGGCAGACATGATACCCCACTCAGTCACATTATACTGACACCGAGC
>JAVTVY010036308.1:0-17019 GCA_036873755.1 Hanleya hanleyi | reverse complement strand
CCAGCTATGAATCTAGCTTTGTATGGTGATTTATGCATTTTGGGAGTCCAGTATAGTTTTGGTATGTCGTTATGATTGGTTGGAAGACAAATACCTCTTTCCCTGAGAAACTTTTGTGATTGTTAAATAAATCTTCCAGAGTAAATGCAGTTTGGGAGTAAGTAGATGTATTTGATGAAGATATGTCTACACTCAATTCTTTAACCAGCACCTGGTAATAGTAATATTTACATATGAATATTATATTATTCGGAGCTTTGTGTGCTGGGACTATGACGAATTTACTCTGGAGATTTGCTAGAACTTGTTGCGAATTGAGGTTTCTCAGTACTTGTTTTGCTTGGGGAAGAGTACTTCTGTCAATATGGCGGATTGTTTCAACGACCTTGCTCTTGGTGAGGTCCAGCCAATCAGCGAGTACTGTAGGTATTGAGCTGTCTAAGTAAGGTATAATGGAGAGAGTTGTCTTGAAGTATCTGTATAATTACATCAGACACGACATAACGCCGAACCAGTCTGGCTTTCTTCCCTCTAACTCGACAGTTACCCAGTTACCAGATATCCACTTCAAATAACAAAAGCACTAGAAGAACGAACAAAAAATTGTTTTATTTTCTTTTAAATATATCGAAGGCATTCGACCGAGTTTGGCTTCGTGGATCATTGCATAAATTTCAACAATTTGGTATAACAGGCAGCCTCATAAAGTGGTTTGAAGATTATCTGAAAAACGGCTGTCAGCGTGTTGTTTTGTCTCTACTATTCTTCGTCTCGGTGTTGGGGTACCACAGGGCTCTGTCCTCGGACCTTTCTTGTTTTTGCTATATATTAACGACTTACCTTGTAATATCTTGAATAATATTCGCCTATTTGCCGATGATACCTGCCTCTACATTCTTTTCGATAACTTAAACAATCAACTTCTGTCCATCAAACATGATTTGGAAGTAATCTCACAGTGGGCTCGAACATGCATGGCTTATCAAATTGAATGCTGCTTAAGACAGTTTCCCTCCTTGTCTCTCTCCGTCAGATTCCCACCTCAATCCCGATAATTTTCGAAAACTCCCTTTCAAGTCCATCTCAAACTCATAAACACCTTGGTGTAACAGTCAATGACAAAGGTAATTGGAACGATCATATTGATGGAATATTCGGTAAAGCGCAAAGCAAAGTAAATCTTAGAGGGTTTGAAACAGGTCTTAGACAGGAAATCCTTGGAAATCATGTATACGAGCTTCATTCGGCCAAGTTTGGAATATGCAGACATACTAATATATGTTATTAATCGATTGTTTTTGTATTGCCTTTGTATTGACCTGAGGGTCGCCGTATTGGCCCGAGGCCGCAGGTCGAGGGCCAATACGGCGACCCGAAGGTCAATACTAAGGCTATACGAAAACAATCGATTCATAATATTTTTATTAATTGACATTTATACTGGCCGTGTTCTTGTTTTTCCGAGCTTGAGTGGCAGCATCCGTTTCTTGATCTGTAACAGGGTAAATCGTTTTAATTACAAGCGTCTAGTCCGTCATCCATAATTCAGCCGTCGTCCATTAGAGAATATCCGCGTCCATAATCCAAAGACCTATTCCATATTCCATATAACAGTATTAGCACCAAATTCAAATAGACAACCATAGTATACATACACATAGGCTTGTTTCCTGCAAGAGAGAAGCGGTCAACAGTTTTCAATGATGCCGGCAAGACATCATGATGTTCCAAAAATATCAAATCCGTATCGCTGATCAGTATTCTTAATCCATAATTCGTTGTAAAGTCGTCATCTAAAGAATAATGTATCTCAGCCACGCTTTGATTGTGACTGTTCATATGAGTACCAAATCGTATCCACATATCTCCTCAAGCTCTAAAATTTCACCCACGAACCCTTGAATAACACGCTCTGCGCTCGCCATCGCGCTGAACAAACAACACTGCTGTCGTCTGTTTCTCCAGTCGTCGGTCCTTACTGCTAGTTACGGCTGCACTCGTTGACCTCGGCCAATACAACATTCAACCCGGCCAATACAGCTTTCAACTCGGCCAATACAAGTCGAGCTCGACATGATGTATGGACAGGCCATTTTACACCGTATTCGAGTAATAACATACACAGTCAATTAATAAGGGACAATATATCACAAAATAACATTACCAGGTTGGAGAATATCCAGAAAGATGTCATTCGAACAATCACTGGACAAACACGAAGTGCTAGTTCAAAAACGGTTTATTAGGAGGCTGGTTTTGAAACACTTATAGACGTCAGTTCCATCGACTTGTAATGTTCTATCGCATTGTAAACGGTACTGCGCCTTTGTCCTTATAACGTCATCTTCCGTCATCCGTATAACATACGTCCCCAAAACGAATTGACGCCATTTATGTACAGGACTGAACTATTTAGATCATTCTTTCCAATTACAACCCATGGATGGAAAATTCTTCCTCATTCTATTAGACCTTGTCCTACAATTTTTTGCTTCTAAACGCGATCTACGAAATTTGTCCCTGTTGGCTAAACCTCACACTTGGAATTATGTAGGTTCCGAAAAGAAAATATCCTTCCATGTCGTATTAGAAATGGATGTAGCAACTTGAAAAGGCACTTGTTTAATATTTTTTTTATCAGAAAATTCACAATGTAATTGCGGTCACTGTGACGAACCTTTTACGCACATTTTTTGTTTCATTGTCTATTATTTACAACCAAGAGAGCCGATCTACTAAATAATCTTTCGACCATCTTCAATCTAAATCTACTAACACCCAGGGTACGGCTTATAGCGTTGGACACATCGGAGATCACCGGAGTTAAGCAACGTTAAGCTCGGTCAATACTTGGATGGGTGACCGCGTGCTGTAATGGCGGGGCTGATCATTGTCCAGGGTAATAGGAACTGTGAGCATTCTCGTGTAACTGTTCTGGCACATGCAGGCACCGTCGTGATATGACTGAAACAAGGTTGAAAACGACGTTAAACCCTACTACTCACTCACTCCCAGAACATTTTTATTTGGAGACCTCGACAAAGATGAAGCATCTAATATATCAATTCAAAAGTATCTTGGAAATTATATTACAAACACTAAACGATTTCAATGACTACTAGTATTTTAAATACATTCAAAATTAAGCGACCATTGCAAATTTTAACATTGTGATATTCTGAGTTTCTCTAAACAATTTGAGGGACCGTTCAAACAAACAGGTAAATGGAACACAATAATTTAATGAAATTATTTATTATTCAAATGCTTATTGGCCCACTCTCCTCATATTTTTTATTGGACTGTGTGTTCTGTAAATTGTCTGATGTATTCATTGTACGCGATATAAATTTCTCTTACTGCGCTTCCATCACTTTGGTGTGAAATAAAATAATTTAAACCAATTAACAACGGTAAAGAGCCCCTGTGGGATAGAATACGCCAGCTTGTATTTGCGTAACAGTCCAATGAACTCGAGTCCCCCTTGAAATTTGAATTCATGTCATCGGTGCTCTCCGTCTTTCTATTTACGAGAGTCGGGAATTTCGGAGAATTCCGCAGACTCGAAATAGAGAGAAGGTCAGATTTACTTACGACAGAGTGGATTTGTTTTAACCAGATTGTGCAAAAACATCATGTTTAAATTGTTTATTAGATCTGGGACGTCCCAGATTAGACTAGATAGTTGGCTAAGTTGTTAGCATACTGTAAGATCCTGTTAAATGATTGTATACATAACGTTTCTTTAACAGTTCAACTAACTGGTGTTTACAAAACACACAATAAAAGTCATTTTAAGAATGTTATAACAAATTTTGTGGTATCCGATATCGTAATACTCATATTTTAAAAGTGGGACTGTATGGACCTCGTAGCTGGTAGCGTACGCCTGGGGCTGTACATGCATAACTGGTAAGTAGACACCGCCCCTAATAAAGCCTATTGTATGCATATATTTGCTTAGTCGTACACGTGATATAGAGCGTGTTCAATTATTCATGTTGTAGACGTCATGAGACCATGCAGAGCGTATGGAGAAGTGTTACGGACTGGGACCATTCCTCCATTGACCCAGCGACATCCCGTTCCAGGAAGGGAGCAAAAATAGGTACCGGGGGTATGTCTGACTATCTTTTGAGAGATAGTTCATCCATTTTAGTACCATTTTACTATTTTATAACGATTGTCGTAGGTCTACTATTATTGCATCATTATCTTTGCCGGTATAGAATAAACCGAGCTACTATTGCTGTACATATAATAACCTAGTTCTAAGAAGTGTAATGTTCTATATTCGAAACATTTTGAACGAGACAGGAAAATTAAGTACCGTACCAACTTACTTCTTCTGTACCAGTACTTGATGTCAAATTATTGATTGATTGAACGGTCATTAGACCTATAAGTGCCGGCATAGCTATATGACCTAGTCTGAGTACAAAATCCTAAAATGCCTCGCTAGCTCAATAGTAGTATCATAACCACCGTCAAACCATGCTAGGCTAACCAGACAACAACGACATGTAGGCCATACACGTGGTTTTATGTGTAGAAAATATGCAACGTGCACCCGCTGATATATCAACCACAGTTGACTTGAAAATGTAGCGCAGACAAGAATTCAGCGTGTAACCAAGTTTAACATGGTGTTGTCAATGTCACGCTAGTTTAAACTTCCATAGCAGACCGACAATGTATAGAAGCACGACAAAAGATTGGTCGGCGGTGAAGGTTCAGCTGGTCGTCTTAGCGACGAATGGGGTAATGACGGTTCCGAGTGCTGACAGTAGTTGCTGTATTGGGTTACGACTTTCCGAGTAACGACTGTACCCTGAATTATACTGAGAATTACCGAGTGAAGTACAGCGGCCAATACGTTCAATTGTTCAATTGGCAGCAAGTTCAATATCATATTGTACATGTGTACACTCAGAAAAGTCTCAAGGCATTGAGTCTCATCATTCTCGAGTAACAGGGCCCTCAAGTTGTGCATTTGTGTGAAATAGTTGATTCAGAGGTGAAACAATTCCTGTTGTTCTCTTTAAACACATGAAGATAAACGATAACCAGATTTAGTCTACGACTACTTATTGGAACAGTTTGCTGTATCAAGCTGGTTCTGGTTATCGTTTATCTTCATATGTTTATAGAAAGAAATATGAGATGTTTTCGCCTCGAAATTGGCGATTTGCACGAATGCACGACTTCACGGTCCTGTTATTCGAGATTGAGGGGAATCAGTGCCTTGAAACTTTTCTGAGTATACAATATAATATTGTACTTCATGCCAACTGAACAATTTCTTGTATATGTAATATTTTATTTTTGGCACTTCTATCGCACCTGTTCTTGGGTATATCAATATTTTGTGACATTTGTGATTGTATTCCGTTCACACATGTCACTGGTGTGGCGGCGCGGGCAAATGAAATTTGTTCTCTGACTATAAAAATTAGAACGACTCAACGGATTCTTTCCGAATTTGGTGTTTATATATCATACCATAAGATGTCGCCCGGGGTCGCATTCCATCTACATATGCCAAAAGGTGGCGCCACCTGGGTCAACTTAGCATTAGAACAATAAAACGGCTGTATGGATTCTTTGCAATTTTATTAATCAATATCTTGCAACAAGATGTTTGGTTTTCCGTTCCGTTCATTTACATCCATTGGTGACACAACCTGGATGCCAAATTTTAACTTTTGTTTTCGGACAGTATAATTTGGATGACATATTCTGCCGTCGTCCAGTAAAGAATTTCCTCATCCATAATTCAACTGAAAAACCTAATTCAAATAACAGAATTAGCACCAAATTCAAAGGAAGACAATCATAGTATACATAAACATGGCCCTGCAAGAGAGAAGCGGTCAACAGTTACTAATGATGCCGGAAAGATAAAAAATGAGAATACCATGCGACAAGATGTCGCTTGGATCTCCATCCACGTATGGCCATAAGCATCGTACTATATGCCGATAATACAAAAAGCTTCCACAGTTAGTTCGACCTGGGTTGTTAAGTGAAGAACACGTGCGCTGAAACAATGGCCCATAGGTGGCGCGATGTATGTAGATACCTTGCCACAACATATTGCTTGGGATTATTATCTCAAGAACTCACTGAATGTTTACTTTACTTCATGTGTAAACGGAATGCCTTCAACAGTATCTAGTTTAGACATAATTTGTTAGAAAATATAGTGGCACACAACACAAATATTTGCTTCAGCCGGCCAATTTAAAGTGATTAGAAACGCAACGTTGTGTCTACACAACGAGAAGCACGTTTGTCCTCTGCAGACCATCTGTATATTATTTTCAAGATCTGGTTCAGGCTACATTATTTTCAATCTCCAGCACATGCGCGATGTACGTTTTAACGCGCTGGGATGCTATTATTTCATCAAGGAAATCAACTGATAAAACAAACACAGAAAATAAGCATAAGATTTCTCCAAATAAGCATTTTTCCTTGATCGAGAATTGGTCTGTTCTTGATGACTACATGCAATCTCAGTAAACTCAGATATAATATCACGGAATATTATATCTGAATTCAGCCCTATATAAATCCCGTGCGAATTCGAAACTACTATTGTTAGCCAATCAGATGGATAGCTTGTCGAAACTACTTCAATATCACGCCCACAGTAATTACACACGGTAGCTCGTGGTCTAATATATAAACAGTATCCTGAAACAGTTTCCAAATATGGCATCATTTCCAGACAGGGTGCGTAAAGATAAAAGAATTTACTCTCGCCGAAAGATCTGGCTTTGTTAGGGGTAGAAAATATCAAAGGATTGTGCCGTGCGAAAATGTTAATCTCCGTGAAGTAAACGTCAATCATTGTCAGAAAGATAAGGTTGAAATAGTCGTAATTGCCTTATTATGGGATCTCGTAGAATATCGGCGAACATTTCGCGCGAAGTTTTCAGAGCGTTACCTCTAGATGGTATTCCCCTGATTTACCATCTTGGCTTACCTAGATTGGACTACATGTCGCCTGTCTAACGTGGATGACTATTGAACTTCCTCGTTCATTAACCTAATAACTAGCCTTGTTTATTTTAGTGAATCGTCACGGATAAGCACAGAAGTTACGAAGTTCTGAAGTCGGACCAATACTATTATACAAACCAGCATGGCTGAATATCCACACAAAAAGGAAACAGACCAATTGGAGGATGAAGATCGTGATGACATACCTACCAAAAGGGAAACTGAAGAATCCGAAGAGACCATCGAGAAAAGTGATGACACTTTCAAAGCCCCGGATGGAGGATGGGGTTGGTGGGTGGTAGGTGGAAGTACCTTCGCCCAGATGATAATAGGTCAGGTAATAGTTATCTCATTTTATAAAGGACAGTTCATTTTCTGTACAGGTGGGATGGACCTGTTAGGTTCAGATAAAAATCTGTGGACAATTTGATATTCCCAGGACCTCAAGCATGGGGAAAATTGCCCCCTCTCTCAATACATAGAAGGTGCGATAAATTATAATGCGGCGTTTCACCCTATGCGTGGTGCGGTTGGAATCTGAAAAATAAAATGCCCTAAAATGATTGTTTTTTAATGTAACATGCGGGTGAGGTTTGGGGAATTATTGGGAATTGAGGTGATATGATCAGAGGTTGGGCCTGATGTGTCTATTGGGACGTGATGATGTGTCCCTGGCCGTCTGGCTCTGGTACAATCCTTCAGAATATATATGGGCATTATGGCTAACAAAAGCAAATATTTGTGGTATGTGCAACACGTATCACTATTTTTTCTTACAAATTATGGCTAAACTAGATAAAGTCGAAGGCCCGTTTACACATGGAGTAAAGTAAACATCCAGTGGGTTCTTACGATGATAATCCCAAACAGTATATTGTGGCAAGGTATCTACATACATCGCGCCACCTATGGGCCATCGCGCCACCTATGGGCCATCGTCCCAGCGTACGTGTTCTCCTTATTAAAGGACGGGCGTTAATCTCTCTGAAAGGAATTGCGATGAATCGCAATAAGGCATGGTGTGTGTGGGGGGGGATGTGTTTGTGTGGGTAGCGGGGATGCCTGGTATTGCGATTGATCCACATCCGCTTTTTTGGCAGATATAAAATCAACTATAGCTTACATTAACTTTATCGGGGCAGCTTAGCAAGTCGGACAAAAGCATCAAACTTTCTATGGTGCTTCTGTAGGTTGTAAGATTGATATATTTGCTTGGCCCCACTGAAATGTCCCTCTATAGCCAATCGCTGTTTTTCAACGAACAGGGTGTAGATGTACTTGAAAAGCCAAATGATTCCGATTTTTGATCCAATCGGTCAAACGCGACGTCAGATCATATTCACTCACTCATCTTCAACTGATTCTGTTTTATTCACTATGACTGACTGTGTCCTTTGCAATCGGGATTTGTTCTTGCATCTCATTTGTAAATTATATGGAGAGCGTATCTAAATGCCAACTTTAAAACGGCCTCGGAGAATATTTATGTGTAATGAATAGTCATTTTCCCAATTTATGATTCAATCTGCGTAAATATTTACCAACATATGCCATTATAGTTTTTTTATCATCTACGTTGGGTTTTATATCCCGACCATGTGATATCACTTGAGGGGACTATTATCAGACTAGATGCACAGAATACTCCCCACGGGCACTACTATATGTAATTGAACAGCGATATCTCCCTTAAATATGGCGTAATTTAATCTCTGTTATACATTGTTTATTACATTAAATATTTCGCCGGATGATATCGTTCGTCTATATAGAATAAAATATTCATGAAATTGGAGTATGGGCTTATCCATATATTTATTATCATTGGTTCAATGTAGAAACATTAGCGTCTGTTGCTTAACATTAATGTCTATAGGCTATTCACTAAAAACTTTTACCACCGTATTTTAATAGTATAACGTTTTTACATGAGGCCTTGCTCAATTACCGACGGAAAAAAGACTACTCCCACAAAAAAAAATTATTCACACAGATTTACCACGGAGCCTATATAAGAGCTGCTCTGGTTTCCAATCACCGAACAACTATATTATGTAACTCACTGGAGCATCTGCTGTTATAAGATACCGATAGTCATTTCGTTTCTTTTAGTGGATCTATTTGTTCAGATTTTTAACATCTTTTCAGCATTAACATTAATGTCGATTAACGAATAAAGACACTCCGATACCCTATCACAGAGTGTTGTTAGACGCAAAAATTTAGTCTGGACATGAAATGGTTCCCCCACCGAGAACCCCAAAAATTGCGGGGAAAAATGCACGAACAGCCGTTTCAGGACCTGTTGCCCTTACAGTATCTTGGACTGCCCAAAGACGATTAGGATCGAAACAAACGAAAGATTGATGTATCACAAGGGCGGCTTTTGGGGGCTCATTCAGTGCTAGGGTAGGTGTTAGCGGGCGTTACTCAGTTATGTTCATGAGGCAACTCGAGCCAAAAGACGTCGTTCAGCCGCTAACCTGGCTTATCGTTACATGGCGTGATGGCGTTAAGATTGGGCGTTATTTTCTTTGGGAAATCCTACGGCGCATGCCTGGGTCCAGGCGTCTCATTCGGTGAAATCTATATCTCTCGTTAGAAGACATTGTTGTACACATGTTTCTTATGATTAGAGGATGTACTATTTTTGAGGTGAAATTTTAATTTGTGTCGGTTTTGGATTTTGTAATTTGCCAATTATAAGGTTTTTTATTAGACAAAAATGTACTGAAAAGTTTGTATCCCTGTGCTATATTAATTTTTGTTCAAATTTTAAGGGTTTCGTCCTAGTATTCTGCCAATGATAATGTACATACATGTACACCTTTACATGGAAAGTTTGCTGAAGCTGTCATTGGATGAGTTTGACTTGGCTACCCAAGTTCAATGTGATTCGCGGATGTGCATGTGCTATTTAAAAAATATGACATTAAATATGAATTTTTGTCCTAATTATCGCAGTTTAGACTTTATACGTTTCCATTGATAAGGTTTCTGTTGGACAAAAAATTACATGTTGATCTGCACTTGGAAAGTTTTCTGAACCTTTCGTGGGGTGATTATAAAACTTGGTGGACATGTTTCATGTTTTCCTGTGTCAGACCTATCCAGCAGTAATATCACACCGAACTGACCTATCCAGCAGTAAGCCCAATTGGCACTGGCCTATCCAGCAGTAATGTCACACGGCACTGGCCTATCCAGCAGTAATCCCACATGGGACTGGCCTATCCAGCAGTAATCCCACACGGGACTGGCCTCTAGAGCAGTAATCTCATACGGGACTGACCTATGCAGAAGTTTAATCTCTCACTGACTGCTCTATGCAGCAGTAATCCCACACGGCACTGACCTATCCAGCCATAATCCTACATGGGACTGACCTATCCCGCTGTAATTCCACACAGGGCTAGACTATCCAGCAGTAATCCCACACGAGACTGGCCTCCCCAGCAGTAATCCCACACGGGATTGCCGTATGAAGCAGTAATCCCACACTGGACTGCCTATGCAGCAGTAAACCCAAACGGGACTGACCTATCCAGCAGTAATCCCATACGAGACTCACTTATCCAGCAGTAATCCCAGACGGGACTGGCCTATCCAACAGTAATCCCACATGGGACTGGACTATACAGCAGTAATCCCACACGAGACGGGTCTATACAGCAGTAATAACACACGGGGCTGGCCCATTCAGCAGTAATCCTACGCAGGACTGGCCTATCCAGCAGTAATCTCACGGCACTGAGCTATCCAGCCATAATCCTACACGAGATTGACCTATCTGGCAGTAATCCCATATGGGACTGATGTTATTGTTTGTATCAGATAATCTATTCCAGACATTATTGTCTGTACCAGATCATCTATTCCAGACGTTAATGTCTGAACCGGATCATCTAAGTCAGACTATGCTCTCAATACTGCTGCAGCTTCAGCGGATCACCCCACAAGTTGAGATCTTGGGGTTCTCAGAACGCTTGTTTTTATTATACTTATTTGTCTATTTTGTTTTGTTTCTGTATGAACGTCTTGGGTTGAAATAAAGATTACTATCTTTAACAACAGGTGGGATAGAAAGGTCCCGAGGAGTTCTGTATCCCGAATTAAAAGAAAGGTTTGGGGCCAGTGCCGCCACAACGGCTTGGGTGATCTCATTAACGGCGGTGTTCCGACTCTGTGGGGGTAAGAACCACATTAATAAGTATTCATGACATATTTTCTGCCGTATGACGTCTCAAAGAGAAGTAAAGTTTTACCATATTGATGAATTGGATCGTGGATTCTGTGATTGGTGGCAAATCTGTGGGTCATTTATTCTTTCGCAGATTTATGAGGATATAATAAAACATTGTGGTAAATATGCGCGTGGTAGCCTGCTATTTAAGGGATTCAGTATGCTTGCCGTATGGAATGTTACGGCATATGTAACTTGGAACTATCTCGGTTACCATGGTCGCCATGATGACGTCACAGTGACGTGATTTTCAAAAAGATCAATTTTGGACGATTTTTCGGTCAGAATTTTCGAATTTTTGATTTTTGATTTTTTTCTCGAAAAAATTGCATGATAAATTAGTAAATAATAATCTGATATGAAACAAAATCTGTTTTACCCACTTTTCCATGCAGAAAATAAAAACAAAATTGAAGAAATTTGACGAAAACATCACTTTTCTGGTACGCCACATGACCGCCATTTTAAATTTACCCATGATCCTCTGCTCGGAGGATCAAGCAAATAGGTACAAAATGACTCTAATATGATAATCTACAAAGTCACGGAGTCTCAGCTCTGTTTTTATTGCGTTCGGTGGAGCAAAAAAACAATGGGGGGGGGGGTAGGATTAACGACCCACAAATTGCCAACAGAAATTAGACTCCTACTCAGGTTTATGTTCTACATACTTTCAGGTCCGGTTGCCAGCGCCCTCAGCAACAAATACGGGATTCGTCCTGTGGTCATCGCGGGCTCCATCATCACTGCAGTTAGTTTCATCATTAGTGCTTTCGCTCCCAACATAGGATTTTTATTTTTTAGCTATGGTTTCATCGGAGGTTGGTATTATCAGAAATCGATGTCATAATTACGTCTGGTAACATGTATACCTGATAACGACAATCGTCATACTAGTCTACATGTTACACTGTCTCATCGTCTGCCATACACATAATAATTTTCTCCATTTTTAGCTCGCCGTATACGAAGTAGGTGAGGTATTGGGAGAGAGAGGGGGAAAGTGGCGGTGTTGGTGTCGGTGTCGGTGTCGGGTTAACTTTTTATCTTTAGGCTGGACTCTGAAAGTCCAGGAGCTTACATCATGCTACACTTATTCAACCCATCCACTACCCTCGGGGAGCAGGTCCCCATCCCTGGGGCACCGAGTCCCACCCCATATATCCTAAAGTAAGCTTTGCCCGACCCCATACTCTCATATAGTTTGGGAGCTCAGATCATCCTGTACACTTATTCAACCCATCCACTAACCCCGGGAGCATGTCCCCACCCCTGGGGCACCGAGCCCCACCCTATATCTTCCAAACTAAGCATTGCCCGACCCCATACCATCATATTTTCCTACAGCTTACATGATCCTACACTTATTCAACCCATGCGCTACCCATGGAAGCATATCCCTACCCTCTGGGCACTGCGCCCCACCATCCATCACCTAAACTAAGCTTCGCCCGATCCC
The DNA here is from genome assembly GCA_036873755.1 of Hanleya hanleyi. NCBI lineage: Eukaryota > Metazoa > Mollusca > Polyplacophora > Lepidopleurida > Hanleyidae > Hanleya > Hanleya hanleyi. Next base: position 4,309 of record JAVTVY010036308.1, on the reverse strand, counting down.
ATATTCTCACATTTTCCTGAAGCTTACATCATGCTACACTCATTCAATGCCCAACTCCATACCCTCATATTTCAATTTCTAATTTTATATCTCTTATATGTGATACTAACCTGTTATTAGGCATGAGATGCAGTGTACATTGTATATACAGTCATACATACCAAATCACATACAGTATATTCCTTTATAGTATTTACTAATAGTTTGGTGACATTATTTTATTTCAGAAGTACAATATCAAAATAACTGGCGGGGGAATCCCGCAGCACCGAACCCCTGTTAGTTTTTAATTTCGTGTCGCCTTAAATGAAGGACGCCATTTCCTTAAATTTTGCTATCAAATTCTCGTTGACCCTGAAGCTTTTGCACAACCATATCTGTGTCCACACATTTAACTTACTATATTAATTAAAAGTGAGTTTGAATCAGTTTGTGATGTCTCAGTCTTTACCAGTGCACATTATTATGGAGCATTACAGTATGATTGGACACAGTTGTCATTGCATTCTTTTATTGTCCCCCGCCGCAACGCGGCCGGGGACTTTAAAATGGTTCTTGCTTCTATGTTTCCGTGCATGCACGGACATGTCCGTGCAAATACTTCGCAAGCGATAACTTCTAAATGCTTTGTCGGATTCTTGCGAAATTTGGCATCTGCATTCTTTGCGACAAGACGTCTCTTGGTATTACGTTTCAGCAAGATCCGCATGTAGGTGGCGCCACTGGGGTCTTGCTTCTCTGTGTCCGTGCATGCACGGACATGTCCGTGCAAATACTTCGTAAGCAATAACTTCTAAATGCTTTGTCGGATTCCTCCGAAATTTGGCATCTGCATTCTTTGCGACAAGACGTCTATTGGTATTACGTTTCAGCAAGATCCGCCTGTAGGTGGCGCCACTGGGGTCTTGCTTCTATGTGTCCGTGCATGCACGGACATGTCCGTGCAAATACTTCGTAAGCAATAACTTCTAAATGCTTTGTCGGATTCCTCCGAAATTTGGCATCTGCATTCTTTGCGACAAGATGTCTCTTGGTATTTCATTTCAGCAAGATCCGCCTGTAGGTGGCGCCACTGGGTCTTGTTCCAATCTTTAGTGCATGTCCGTGCAAATACTTCGTAAGCGATAACTCCTAAATGCTTTGTCGGATTCCTCCGAAATTTGGCATCTGCATTCTTTGCGACAAGACGTCTGTTGGTATTACGTTTCAGCAAGATCCGCCTGTAGGTGGCGCCACTGGGTCTTGTTCCAATCTTCTGTGCATGTCCGTGGTTTCCATTCAAATTCTTCACAAGCGATAATTTCCAAATGCTTTGTCTAATAATTAGGCATCCCTAAATGCCTAAATGCGTTTGTCATTTGTTCTTCTTTCTTCCGCTTCTCGCTGTTTTAAATTTCATGTCGCTTTAAATGAAGGACACCATTTTCTTAAATTTGCTGTCCAGTCCTTCTATGCCACATCATATGATTTACACTAAAGCTTTTGCAGGAATCATATTTTTTTTCAGAAGTATAATATGAAATAACTGGCAGGGGAATCCGGCAGTACCGAACCTGTGTTAGTTTTGAATTTTGTGTAGTCTTAAATGAAGGACATTTCCTTCAACTTTGCTATGAAATCATTCTATTCCACATCATATGATTTACCCTAAAGCTTTTGCATGAACCTTATTATATTTCAGAAATATAATATGAAATGACTGGCGGGGAAATCCCCGCAGTACCGGACCCCTGTTTTTTAAAATTTCGTGTCGTCTTAAATGAAGGACAACATTTTCTTCAATTTTGTTATCAAATAATTGTATCTCACATCATATGATTTACCCTGAAGCTTCTGCAGGAACCATTTGTGTCCACAGTGTAACTTACTATATTAATTACAACTGAGTTCTTAAAGTTTGGGTACACACTGTGCATATGATCAATTTCCTGAATTGAATTGAATTCCACCTTGTGGTTTTTCGGACTGTGATAGATGATGGCATGCAGTTGTCAGTGTGGTTGTTTCATGTACAGGGAGCTTTCTATGGCTTTCATGTCAGCATATCTACCACTACCCTCAAGAAGAGCATGTCCCCATCCCCAGGGCGCCGAGCCGCACCCTCTATCTCCCAAACTAGCCCTCGCCCGACCCTCATATATTGTGTTTGAGCATACATGTATCCAATATATCTTGGCAGAAGCTGAAATTTGTGTGTTGTCTGCAATATCCTTCAACTTTGCTATGAAATCATTCTATTCCACATCATATGATTTACCCTAAAGCTTTTGCATGAACTTTATTATATTTCAGAAGTATAATATGAAATAACTGGTGGGGAAATCCCCGCAGTACCGAACCCCTGTTTTTTATGCCCCCCCCCCTCTAACTAGAGGGGGGGGCATATAGCGATCGCTTTGTCCGTCCGTCCGAATATCTTGTCCGGGCAATATCTCGGTTAATATTTCATGGACAGGATTGAAACTTGCATGGACTGTGGCCAGTGGCTCGTAGTTGTGCAGCGTAGAGTTTTTTTCGTGTTCCGTTATAATTTTCAAGAGTTATAGCCCTTTTTCTGAAATCTCTGTGAATGGGTCTTGTCCGGGCTGTATCTTGGTTAATGTTGTATGGACAAGTATGAAATTTGCATGATATGTGGTTAGTGACCCACAGTTGTGCAGCGTAAAGTTTCTCCACGTTTCGCTCATATTTTCAAAAGTTATGGCCCTTTGTTCCTGAATTCTTCATGAATCGAGACTTTTCCGGGCTGGATCTCGGTTAATATTGTATGGACAATTATGAAATTTGCAGGATGTGTGGTCAGTGCCCTATAGTTGTGCAGCGTGAAGTTTCTCCACGTTTCGCATATATTTTAAAGAGTTATGGCCCTTTTTCTTCAAATCTTTGTGAATTGGAACTTGTCCGGGCTGGATCTCGGTTAATATTGTATGGACATTTGCAGGATATATGGTCCGTGCCCTGTAGTTGTGCGGCGTGAAGTTTCTCCACATTTCGCCTATATTTTCAAGAGTTATGGCCCTTTTTCTTCAAATCTTTGTGAATTGGGATTTGTAAGTCTGGATCTCGGTTAATATTAATTATTGTATGAACAAGAATGAAATTTGCATGATATGTGGTCAGTGACCCATAGGTATGCAGCGTGAAGTTACTCTGTTTTTGGTTATATTTTCAAAAGTTATGGCCCTTTGTTTAAACCTAAGTGAATGGGATATATTTATTTGTCCAAGCTGGATCTCAGTCCATAACCGATTTGAACCAGGAAAATGGCTATATTATATGTTACATTCCAAAGCAGACAACATAGGTCCTGAAGTATGAAATTGCCCCAAAAACAGTGAATTGGGTGCAAAATTGTTGTCAGTGTGGTTGTTTCATGTACAGGGAGCTTTCTATGGCTTTCATGTCAGCACACCTACCACTACCCTCAAGAAGAGCATGTCCCCATCCCCAGGGCGCCGAGCCACACCCTCTATCTCCCAAACTAGCCCTCGCCCGACCCTCATATTTTGTGGTTGAGCATACATGTATATATCTCCAATATATCTTGGCAGAAGCTGAAATTTGTGTGTTGTCTGCAATATTGGGATAATTGCAACCCCAAAAGATTTCAATTTATCAGGCACAGACCCATGTTTTTGTATTTGGTAAATGGATCCCTTGTCTACATACATATATTTTTGCTTGGAATTGTTTTTCTTGCCAATCCGCTTCTGGGTGGCGCCACCATGGGCCAAATTAAATTGCATCTCCAGACAATAACTTTTGAAAACCTTAAGCATTCTTTCCGAATTTGGTGTGGTGGTACCTTGTCTCAAGATCTGGCTTGAGAATGTTTTTCATGTTGATAGGGGAACTACCTGAAAGCTAAGTTAAGTGTTTCCAGACAATAACCTTTAAAAACCTGAACCGATTCATTCCAAATTTGGTGTGTAGGTACCTCGCCTCAATTTCTCGTTTGGCATTTTTTTTCATGCCGACCCACTTATAGGTGGTGCCACCTGGGGGTAAATTTAAAATTGTTTCCAGACAATAACTTTTTAATACTTAATAATGAACTTGGTATACATGTACCTTACCTGAAGGTTTCACTTGGTATTGTTTTTCTTGTCGATCTGCTCATAGGTGGCACCACCTGTAGGCCAAGTTAACATTTTCTGTTTCCCATGTCAAGGGATCTTGCTTCAAGATCTCGTTTGGGATTATTTTTTATGCCTATCTGCCTACACATGGTGCTACCTGAGGGCCAAGGTAAAATTGCATTTCCGGACAGTAATTGTTGGACCTTAATGGATTCTTTTAAATTTGGTAT
>JAVTVY010036307.1:0-15653 GCA_036873755.1 Hanleya hanleyi | reverse complement strand
AAATAAATAACCAGAACAAAAGCGTCAGGGTTAAATATTAGTGGCGAAGGAATTATTCTGCAGCTGTGTCTGTGTATCACGCGTCACTAGCGGTATAGCATTGATAATACCAATATATAATGAATAAATCAGTCACATATTACAAATGTACATTCATATTGTATTTTTCAGACACTTTGTGTATGTGCGTATATAGTCGGATACAGCACCACACTAAATATGCGTGGTGTGCAGATGTAACAAATCACATCATCATCATCAAAGTACATATTGAAATTTGATTTGTCGATCACATAACTTGGCATAGTTTCATGCACACAACAAAAATTACAGCACAAGTGTACAGTTTCTAGATTAACAGCATTGGATTTTATATGAGAATAAGCTTTGTATCATATAAACATTCAGTCGGTATATACATGAGTTCGAAGATTCTCAGTCACGCCAAACAAATCAACACCAAGTGTCCCGAAAATGTTCTTTATCAGTAGATCATATCCCGACGGCTTTGACTAAAGGAGAGCCGATCCGAAACATACTGTGAATCGTATCTACTGATGGTACCATCTGTCTGATCGTGTGAATTCATACTTCCGTTACAGTCAGTTCTCCAGGAAAGTGTGGTCGAGTTCTGTTTTAGTTGATCAAGATAATGTTTCTTCATCCTGGAAACTGTTGTCGTACTCATGGGCTCTCCGGATGGTTTCGAAAATTTTCTGGCAGTCGTAGAAATCCCGATTTCCACCGCACTTCGGGCGATTCTAAGCCTAGTTTCTGGGTCAAAATACATTCTCTTTCGAGGTTTCTGGGTGGCTATTTCTTGTGGTGTGTAATCATCGGTGGAGGAATCCGAGCTTTCTGTGGTTGTAATGGAGCTGCTAGGTGACTTTTTGACCAATTCTTAAGTGTTCCTTTCGTCTTCGGCTTCCATGTCGGATCTGAATCCCCTCTTTTTCTTTTTGACAGTGGCAATCTTTTCCGTACTTTGTTATCAGAAATATCAGAAGAACCCGAATCGGTCGTCCCACAGTTCGCTAGGAGCTTGTCCACCTCGTCGTTAGCTGTCTGTACTAGGACGGCTTCATGGATGGTCGTGCATAATCGTGGGTCAGGCAAACCCGGAGTCTCTCCACCACACAGTGATAACAAAGTCCACGCATGTAAAATCTTTGCTTGAAGTATAGCGGTGTCCGCCAACGCCTTCTTTATTTGAGATATCAGAGGGTTCCGGGTTGCAGCCGGTCCAGGTAGGGAGTGCTGTTGCATGATGACCCGAGTCGACTCTTGCGATACTTAATCTCCGCAATTTCAAGTGATTTCTGTGAATTCTCTGATGATATTCTTGAAGGTGCTCTGTCCCTGAACTTTTCTCTTGTTTTATAGAAAATTATCAAGCCATGCATACAACCCACAAATTGGAGCAACATGGGCATACTGTGACAATAACTCAGCATACAGAGACTCCTTAATCTGCTCGAGTTGTGAGAAGACAATTTAGCATTGAACATTTGCATCCGGCATATCGCTTTAGCTGTATATTTTGAAGCCATGTATTGGAGGTGGTAATTATTGAGCCAATTATCCCCTGTAGCGACATAGGTCATGCTGTGAAAATATCCCGTAGAATAATTCTTAATCGGCTATGCTTAAGTGAGAAAAGAAAGCAACAACATATGTATTGAATATATACCAGTATACATTTATTGAAATTAGGAATGCTATATATGATTTTCTCTACTGTATTAACTTTAGAATTTATGTTCATGGTCTCGCGTTATTAAACAATATTTGTGGAATATCACCCGAAACAATTTTTCCATTCTACATACTCCAAATAATTGAAATTAGTTTTCTTTTAGTTAATAGAAGAATATAACCATGTAGGCCTAACCGAATAGTAATCCTATCTGGTCCGGGTAGGAGTGGGTCAGGAAAAATATTAACGTAATTGCATCTCGTCGATTCCCTACTGATTAAGTCTAGACTTCCATATTTCGACAAGAAGTACTCGATTGTGAGTTATGCGCGCTCGTACAAATGACATCGTACTTTAGGGGGTTTTCTCTGCTCTGAGAAAGCGGGGTACAGACACCAAAATATTCCCTCCAAGCAACACCTTATTATACCTGAGTGAAAATAAAACCGTAGCAAAAACCGAACATATATCATACTTCAAACAACTGCCACTGGTTTTCAATTATTCGTCGCATCAGAGACCGGAACAAAATATTAAAAACTATTCACTTCTCTGGCAGAGGTTGCTTAAAGGAGTTAACGGGTCGAGACTATTTTCTTCAGTGGTCTGATGCCTTATGTGTAGATGCGCGCACAGCTTGAAATTTTGACGGATAATGTTTTTCTTTTGATAAGTTTATCACCTTGTAGCATTTGAAATATACTACTTCATGCCGAAAGATGGAAGTGTAAATTCAATTAGGGAATCAGCCAGGGACAGTTTCGCTATCATTGTAAACGTAAATTATTTAGGATTCGGATGCCTGTATCTGTGAAAATACTATTAAAATTTCTTATTATTTAGTAAATTTGGCCGGCAAATCTCCAGAAAAACCTATTCCCAATATTTCGTTGCAACAAATGACCTACCTTGCTGGAAAAACTTATTTGATCTGTCAAATTTATCAGCAATTTGAACATATGAGCGGCTCCATTTCTAACTAGCCGCCATGATAGACAATCACCCAGTAGGAACTATAAATGCCCCAAAACACCATGGGGGTACCCGACACAAAGCTGTTACGATGTTGCGGTCTGCAGACACTGTTCCAGCTTTTTTTTGTATATTTTTCTTTGTCAAATAATCCAAAAAGAATTTCTATATAAATGATAATCAACAGACGCCCTGTTTTCTGCGGCATTTCATCTTCTATACACACATAATAGTGTAATCTAACCTGTATGTGCGTACCCTCACAGTGAAAGGGAGACGACTCCTACGTGATTAATTTTCTGCTCGTTCATGCTTTCGTGGTTATTTGTATCTCGGTAAATCTTGAAGGAACATTGTTATTGAACGAACATTCTTATTGTGGACTGCAAGCAAACCAGCACCGAATGAAAGTTATGAATATTCATGCGTCCAAAACGAGTCCGAGTAATTCCAAAGTTATAGTAGATATTTCAGTGTTATTTTTCGCCTCGGTTATCGGCTGGGAGTTGTGGCGTGCTCCTGTAATCTAGCTAATTGGAAGCCAGGGTTGGTGAACGACTTGAGGTCGGGGTACCTGCTGATCGTTGCTCTATGTCGATCAGGTGTCCGCGCTAAGCTTGGCATCAATATGGTTACATCGAGGGAGCTCAGTGTTACCAGGTTGCCTAAGGAGGAGGGTACCGGCCCAGGGCGGAAACGCAGCAGGCAAAACCTCCCGTGTTGAGTAGTAGTGGGATCGCGCCTGTGAATAGGTAGCGGTTAGTAGCCCGACCAAGACAGTCGAACCCAATTCTCTTTTCCTTGCTGTTTCTAATTACCCGTCCCCCTCTCCGACACCCCACCCAAGATGTTTTTCCTCTTGTAAATTATACAAAACTGGTAATAATATTAATGACCCAAAAATATATGTGATAAGTATTATTTAATGTACAATCGGCGTTTCACCTGACAAGATGAAATTTCACCTGAATTTCACTTCCAATTTTGACAAACTTTGTGGACAGACAAAAAAATAAATAACCAGAACAAAAGCGTCAGGGTTAAATATTAGTGGCGAAGGAATTATTCTGCAGCTGTGTCTGTGTATCACGCGTCACTAGCGGTATAGCATTGATAATACCAATATATAATGAATAAATCAGTCACATATTACAAATGTACATTCATATTTTATTTTTCAGACACTTTGTGTATGTGCGTATATAGTCGGATACAGCACCACACTAAATATGCGTGGTGTGCAGATGTAACAAATCACATCATCATCATCAAAGTACATATTGAAATTTGATTTGTCGATCACATAACTTGGTATAGTTTCATGCACACAACAAAAATTACAGCACAAGTGTACAGTTTCTAGATTAACAGCATTGGATTTTATATGAGAATAAGCTTTGTATCATATAAACATTCAGTCGGTATATACATGAGTTCGAAGATTCTCAGTCACGCCAAGCAAATCAACACCAAGTGTCCCGAAAATGTTCTTTATCAGTAGATCATATCCCGACGGCTTTGACTAAAGGAGAGCCGATCCGAAACATACTGTGAATCGTATCTACTGATGGTACCATCTGTCTGATCGTGTGAATTCATACTTCCTTTACAGTCAGTTCTCCAGGAAAGTGTGGTCGAGTTCTGTTTTAGTTGATCAAGATAATGTTTCTTCATCCTGGAAACTGTTGTCGTACTCATGGGCTCTCCGGATGGTTTCGAAAATTTTCTGGCAGTCGTAGAAATCCCGATTTCCACCGCACTTCGGGCGATTCTAAGCCTAGTTTCTGGGTCAAAATACATTCTCTTTCGAGGTTTCTGGGTGGCTATTTCTTGTGGTGTGTAATCATCGGTGGAGGAATCCGAGCTTTCTGTGGTTGTAATGGAGCTGCTAGGTGACTTTTTTGACCAATTCTTAAGTGTTCCTTTCGTCTTCGGCTTCCATGTCGGATCTGAATCCCCTCTTTTTCTTTTTGACAGTGGCAATCTTTTCCGTACTTTGTTATCAGAAATATCAGAAGAACCCGAATCGGTCGTCCCACAGTTCGCTAGGACCTTGTCCACCTCGTCGTTAGCTGTCTGTACTAGGACGGCTTCATGGATGGTCGTGCATAATCGTGGGTCAGGCAAACCCGGAGTCTCTCCACCACACAGTGATAACAAAGTCCACGCATGTAAAATCTTTGCTTGAAGTATAGCGGTGTCCGCCAACGTCTTCTTTATTTGAGATATCAGAGGGTTCCCGGTTGCAGCCGGTCCAGGTAGGGAGTGCTGTTGCATGATGACCCGAGTCGACTCTTGCGATACTTAATCTCCGCAATTTCAAGTGATTTCTGTGAATTCTCTGATGATATTCTTGAAGGTGCTCTGTCCCTTTGATTGAAATTGTAGTTTAAGGGCCGCTTCCCATTCGGATTTCGCGGCCCATCAACTCAATGTTTTATTTGGATTTCGCGGTACATTTCTTTGTTTTCTTTTAATATCTTTTCCAGCGCTAAATATATAAATAAATAAATAAATAAATAATGATAAATAACAATGATAGATTAGCAGGAGATATAAATAGAAGTAAATAAGAGTTGCTATGTACAAGTTCGTAAGTCTCTTTCGTTTTTTTTTAGGTTAAGCTATACTAGTAAATATGAGTTCACTGTAGGTCTAATCGCGTGGATGTTCCTTTGTCTTGGTACCCCTTTAAACGCACAAAGCCGTCCAGAAAAAACTGGGAGAACCATGGGCGTCTTCAGGATTTTTCGAATCGACTTCCCTAACGACGCCCTTGGGAACAGGGTGGGTTTTTCCAGAAATCTGTGCCTGTAACAATTGCTTGGAGTGTGTATTGGGGCACAGGACGGCAGGTCTACGTCCTATATTGTGTGAAAGTCAAAGGATGATATTCTGTGTTTTCGGTGTCATATATGGGGTAGCGTGTCTGTGTGGTTTAGGATTTGGTATTCTGCATGGTTGCTCAGTTCGGTGGGGTGTGGTACAGGGTCGAGTATTCTGGACGTTCTTGTGGACCGACGATGATGATCTTCATCATGTTCATCTCCATTTGGTGCTGTTTCATAATATTTGTCGTCATAGGTGTTCTGTTTCGTGGCTGGTCTTACTCGTGTGTTGTCTTCAGTGTGCTGTGCCTGTATTACAAAGAATAGAAGAGTTTGTAGTTTCTTGTTTTCTGGTGTTATTTTTTGCCATCGACTGGCACTATCGTGATCTAAGTCACACATGATCAATAGCAATAAATAATTAGGTACTAAATATTATAAATAAAAATATTATTATAGTTGTAGCCGATTGTGAATGTTTGATATAACCGCCAGTCTTCTGCCCCTGCATGAAAACCGGACGGTTAACATTCGTTAACGAGGGTTGGAAATAAGGGAACACAATTTGGTCGGAGCTCGTTATTAGGAGCCTTTAATTTGATCAGTGAATTTGTCTATGTTATTGCTATGGCATTTTGATTGGTTAGTGTCCAAATTTGATCAGTCATTTCTGATCACTGACCCTTATTTCCGCCCCTGTAAAATAGTTTTGACTCTAAGCGTGCTACATTTATTCAAATTTGGTCCTAGGTTTATTGGTGTCTTGGTGTAGCCATATAGTATTAAATGGTAGAGTGATAGTCAGTCGATTTGATGTAAGCTAGTAAGGTGCAGTATACTTTGTTTATTAGAGGTGGTTTAGGATTTAATATAGAAGCCAACGACAGAGGGACATTTAAGTTTTTGAGTTCGTTTTCCAGTGTTCGGCGATAGTGGTCATGTTTTGGGCATTTGAGTATAAAATGTTCTATCGTTTCTTCTTCGTTGTTGCATGAAGTGCATAGTGGTGATGTGTTTTTTATTAGCTTAGATAAGTGAGATTTTAGTCCTGTTTTTCCTCCTTCTTTTCCCCTTATCTAGAATACTATGTAGCCATCTACCTCGGTTTTCTTCGTTCCATTCCTTCTCCCATTTACTATCTATTCTGGTTTTAATGATAGAATTCAGTTCTTTGGTTCCTAGTCCTATATGCACGTCAGGTGCAGTTTTGGTGAGGCTGTCTTTGGCTGTCCTATCGGCGGATTCATTTCCCCTAACGTCCACGTGGGCGGGAATCCAAGCTAAAATGGCGTCAATGTCATTGTCTCGTATTTGTGTACATAAAATTTCTATTTCGTGTATGAGGTCAGGTCTGCTGTCGGATTTGGAGTTCTTTATAGATACCAGTCCGCTTAAGGAATCGCTAAGAATAACGGTGGAAACAGGTCGGTTCTGAAGAACCCATTCGAGAGCCTTGATTATGGCGACTAATTCAGTGGTGTATACAGACATATTGTCTGGTAGTTTGAAACCTTCGTGAATGTCAAGTTCTGGTATAACGAATGCAGAACCTGTATTGTGACTTGTGTTTTTGGAGCCGTCTGTATATATTTTCAAGCGATTTTTCCAATGTGTGTCAATATATTCGAGGGCAGTGACCCTTATATGCTCTGGGTTGTCCTGTTTGGTGATGTAGCTATGTATATTCGTGTCCACGTGTGGTGTGATTAGTTGCCATGGTGGTCTATTGACCTTGTCAGTGTCAGAGATACAAGAGATAGGGATGTCGTGTTCTTCGAATAGTCGTTCTATCGTGTAACCGAATGGTGCGGAGTCTTTTTCCCATTTCCTTTTTAGGAATTCGTATTCGGTTTTTGGGCCAAAAATTTTGTGGCATGGGTGGTTTTCGCCCTTGGCTATTGTTTTCCCTGCATATTTCATTGACAACTCTTCTCGTCTTAAATGTAAAGGTTTTTCATTAGTTTCTATTTGTAGACTACATAATGGAGTTCCTTTGAACGCCCCGGTGGCTATTTTTAATGCCGAATACTGAATGCTGTCTATTCTTTTCAAATGGGTCTTGCATGCTGATTGGTAAGCGATTGAACCATAGTCTATTTTGGATCTGATGAATGTTTGATATAATTTGATTAAGCTATGTTTATTGGCCCCCCAGTTGGTACCCGATACGCACCTCATAAGGTTCAGGTCCTTGTTACACCGAATAATTAATTGGTCGATGTGGTCTTTCCAAGTGAGTTTTCGGTCGAAGATCATTCCTAGGTATTTGACACTATTCTTAAACTCGATTTTCTGGCCTCCTAGTGATAGCGTGATGTCTGTGTTTTGTTTATTTGAGAATAGCACACCGGTAGTTTTGACAGCTGAAAATTTGAATCCCCATTTATCGGCCCAGTCGCTGACTGTATTTAGTACCTTTTGCATTATACATGTTAATTTTTTTATCGAGCCAGCAGATTTCCACATGGCAGCATCATCAGCAAAAAGTGATTGTTCAATTTCAGGATGTTTTGTGTCAATTTCATTGGCCAGGCCATTAATCAGGATGTTAAAAAGGGTGGGGCTTATGACGCTGCCCTGTGGGGTGCCGTTATCTAGCTGGTGGTCCATGGACATGGTGTTACCAATACGAACTTTGAAGTTTCGGTCATGAAGAAAATTTTTTATCCAGTGTTGTATCCTGCCCTTAATTCCTAGGTTGTTTAATTGAGTGATAATCCCGTCCTGCCATACAAGGTCAAACGCCTTTTCTATATCCAAGAAAATGCCTAATGTATATTGGTGTTTGGCATTACCCTTTTTGATTGAGTGTTGGAGTCTGGTTATGTGGTCTAAAGTACTTCTTTTTTTCCGAAAACCGCTTTGTGTTTTGTTTAACAAGTGGTTGCTTTCCAGGTGATATTCAAGTCTGTTTTTGACCATGGTTTCCATAATTTTGCATAAAATGGTGAACTTTCTTTTTTAGAGTGTAAAGCTTTTCTGTATTCATTGATATTGAAGTCTCCGTTAAGGTAGTTTTCTATATAATCATTTGTGTCATTTTCCAGGATCGTTTCTTGTTTGATTTTTCTGAATTCTGGTTTAAGGTTGCTATCGCTACTGTTTGATGCGAATGATTCAGCAAGATATTCTGCCTTTTCGAGATTAGTTCTCTTTGTTTTGTTTAGTACGGGTATTGTGTTAGTTGCTTTCCCTTGAATGCTTTTTATTTTATTCCATACTTTCTTTGAGTTAGTTTTCGTATCTATAGTGTTGCAGAAATCTTCCCAGCATCTTGATTTGGCTTCTTTGACGCTTTTTTTCTGCTATTGTTTTCAGTTCCTTATATATTTCATGATCACTCTGGAGCCGGCTTTTTTTGAATTTTCTGAGTGCTTTTTTCTTTGCTGCGATGTTCTTTCCACACTCTTGGTCCCACCAAGGCACTGGATTTTTGTTGGGTCGCTTATTCGTAACTGGAGTATGTTTTTGTGCTATGTTTAGAAGTTTACTGGTTATATTTTCATTGAAAGTCTCTATATCATTACTAACTATATCGTCATGTATTAGACTTTGGCAATCGTTTTGGAAGCTTTTCCAGTCTGCCTTGGAGTATTGGAAGCGTGGGAGAGGGTCTGTCTGTTCAAAATCTGGTTTCATGCTAAATTTAGTCAGGATTGGAAAGTGGTCGCTGTCTAGTGTATCTGGTAGGACTGCCCATTCTGATTTAACAGCTAGTTCGGGAGAGACTATTGTTAGGTCAATTGCAGTGAGTTTACCGGTTCGCATATCTATTCTAGTCCCTTCTCCCGAGTTCAGGAATACGAGGTTATTATCATCTAACCATTTTCTACTGATTTACCCCTATCATCTGACGTGGTGCAGGTTTCGTCCCAGATTGGATTATGGCTATTATAATCGCCGCAGATTATAATTGGTGAGTCATATTTTTGGGTGATTTTGTTAAGTTCTTTTTGTGATATTGTTTTTAGAGTGCCAGGGGAGTACAGGTTCACTATATTTATAGGTTTATTATTTTGGAACACCCGTATAGCTTGCCATTCGAGGTCTTCATTTTCTAGGCTCTTGTCTAATTCTAGCTGTATGAGTTCTTCCTTAACTAGTGTGAGGTTGCCTCCCTTTGGGCCGTTTAGTCTGTCTTGTCTATATGGCGTATATCCCTTTATTGCAAATTTATTTTTTCCTGGCTTAAGAAATGTTTCTTGTATACATATGATGTCAGGGCTTATTTCATTTACTAAGATTTTGAGATTGTCTCCGTGTTTTGCAATGGTACAGGTTGCCAAGAGGACAGGTCGCAAAATAGTACAGGTCACTTTTACAGACTGGTACAGGTCAATGTTACAAAATGGTACTGATATGGCCATGGTGTCGTTGTCAGTCATAGAGGCAAACTGCTAACGCTGAATCCCAAGTGCTAATCCCTAAGCTAATCCCTGATCTAATCCCTACATAAATTCTAACATCTACCACCATCCTTACCCGTCAGCTGACATGATTGGAACTAACGCTAAAACTAATCCTTCCGCTATAAATTCCCATAACCCTGAACTCCATCCTTAGGTGTCTATTCCCTCAAGCACTGTTCTTCAAGTCAGCAATCGACATCAACAACTCGACAACGACCCATATGGTGATGTACCATAACATGGCTGATATCTTCTGCGGCACGATGTATTGAGCTGTACGATATCTCTTTGTTTTCACAGTCCATTCCATAGTGTCACAAGTATGCCCATATGTCCAATGTTCATTGGAGACGTTTTAGTATTATTATAAACAAGTAGATCATTAGCTTTTCCCGATGGCAATCCTGTGGGGACTACAAACCGCAGATAAATAAGGCAAGACCACTACCATGCAGTCATCAAGAGGTATTGTAGGTAAACAGAAATGGGTTGGTAGCCATTCAGTAACTGAGCAGTAACCAATCTAGGTATACTGATGCGTTACTGCATTGTTACCAATATGTAACCAAGTGTGAAAATTGGTTTGGTAATATAGCGGTAAGTGATTGTACATGTAACTGTCTGGTAGCCAATCAGTGGGTAATTCGTAGTAACCGGTTGGTACAGATCAGACGGTTCTGCAAGAGGACCTTTCCCTCCACCAAACAGTAACCAACCAGTTACGACGTTGTAATGGTTTGTAGCGGCTTGCCTGTGTATAAGTAAAGTTCTCACTCTTCCTTGGCTCAGTTCACCTAGATGATTGGATCATAATTCCTTTCGTTATGTTAATAATTTGTTCGACTGTTACTGACTGGTCTTTCGTTATGTTAATAATTTGTTCGACTGTTACTGACTAGTCAACAGACCTCATTGGTCCTAAAGTCTAAGTGATTGATTGGTCCACAATTCAGCATATAGGCCAAGCCACTGGTTAGCTGATAGATGTCATCATTGTCCTCTGCTATAGATGCTTAGCTGTCACTTTTCATTTTCAACAATAGGCCACGCCACTGATTAGTTCATGGACGTCATAATTGTCCTAGGTTACAGATGGTTGGCTGTCGCTATTCATTTTCAGCATATAGGTCACGACACTGGTTAGTTGATAGACGTCATCATTGTCCTGGGTTTAGATGGTTGGCTGTCGCTATTCATTTTCAGCATATAGGTAACGACACTGGTTAGTTGATAGACGTCATCACTGCCCTACTTTATTTTGGGCTGGCCGTCAAAGATTC
This sequence comes from Hanleya hanleyi, assembly GCA_036873755.1. NCBI lineage: Eukaryota > Metazoa > Mollusca > Polyplacophora > Lepidopleurida > Hanleyidae > Hanleya > Hanleya hanleyi. The sequence goes on along the minus strand of JAVTVY010036307.1, from coordinate 4,468 downwards.
ATCTTCAGCATATCGTCATGGCACTGTTAGTTGACTGACCTCACCAGTGTTGTCGAATCAGCAAAGTCCTGCAATGTAAAGTTCATCATCATCAATCGCTCTTTGAAACAGTGAACATAAAGTCTTGAAAGTGTTATCAAAATTGACATACAAAATTTACACAATGATCCATTTGTTTGCTGGGGAAACACCACAAATAACTGGACTACAAGGTTGGTGCAAGTCAGAAACTTGAAATATCCCATCTCTCTCTTCCAAGCTATATTTATAATTATCGCATACGTATTTGTCAAGATTAGTAATAAACTTTCGTTGTGAGAATGCCCGTTACTATACCTGGTTCTCGGTACTGGTTAGTTGCCTGACTTCATTCTACAGTATTGCCATTGGTTGGTGCAGCCCATCATCATTTGAGGTTCATCTTCAGCATCCCAAACATCCAAAGTTACCAGTTGGTTGGTCCAAAATCATTTTCAACAAAATGGTGACGACACTGGTTAGTTGATAGACGTCATCATTGCCCTAGATTACGGATGGTTGACTGTTAATGGTTGATTGGTCCACAATTCATCTTCAGCATATAGGTCACGATACTGGTTAGTTGATCGATGTCAGCATTTCCCTAGATTATGTTTGCCTGGTCCACAATTCATTTTCAGCAAAATGGTGACGACACTAGTCAGTGTCCAAGGTTATGGATGTTTGTCTGACAATTCATCTTCAGCATAGAGGTCATCATACTGGTTAGGTGATAGATGTCATCATTGTCCTAGATTATAGATGGATGTCTTTCACAATTCATCTTCAGCATAGAGGTCATCATATTGGTTAGGTGACATATGTCATCATTGTCCTAGATTATAGATGGTTGTCTTTCACAATTCATCTTCAGCATAGAGGTCATCATACTGGTTAGGTGACAGATGTCATCATTGTCCTAGATTATAGATGGTTGTCTTTCACAATTCATCTTCAGCATAGAGGTCATCATATTGGTTAGGTGGCAGATGTCATCATTGTCCTAGATTATAGATGGTTGTCTTTCACAATTCATCTTCAGCATATAGGTCATCATACTGGTTAGGTGACAGATGTCATCATTGTCCTAGATTATAGATGGTTGTCTTTCACAATTCATCTTCAGCATAGAGGTCATCATATTGGTTAGGTGACAGATGTCATCATTGTCCTAGATTATAGGTGGTTGTCTTTCACAATTCATCTTCAGCATAGAGGTCATCATACTGGTTAGGTGACAGATGTCATCATTGTCCTAGATTATAGATGGTTGTCTTTCACAATTCATCTTCAGCATAGAGGTCATCATACTGGTTAGGTGACAGATGTCATCATTGTCCTAGATTATAGATGGTTGTCTTTCACAATTCATCTTCAGCATATAGGTCATCATACTGGTTAGGTGACAGATGTCATCATTGTCCTAGATTATAGATGGTTGTCTTTCACAATTCATCTTCAGCATAGAGGTCATCATACTGGTTAGGTGACAGATGTCATCATTGTCCTAGATTATAGATGGTTGTCTTTCACAATTCATCTTCAGCATAGAGGTCATCATATTGGTTAGGTGGCAGATGTCATCATTGCCCTAGATTATAGATGGTTGTCTTTCACAATTCATCTTCAGCATAGAGGTCATCATACTGGTTGGGTGACAGATGTCATAATTGTCCTAGATTATAGATGGTTGTCTTTCACAATTCATCTTCAGCATATAGGTCATCATACTGGTTAGGTGACAGATGTCGTCATTGTCCTAGATTATAGATGGTTGTCTTTGACAATTCATCTTCAGCATATAGGTCATCATACTGGTTAGGTGACAGATGTCATCATTGTCCTAGATTATAGATGGTTGTCTTTCACAATTCATCTTCAGCATATAGGTCATCATACTGGTTATGTGACAGATGTCATCATTGTCCTAGATTATAGATGGTTGTCTTTCACAATTCATCTTCAGCATAGAGGTCATCATATTGGTTAGGTGGCAGATGTCATCATTGTCCTAGATTATAGATGGTTGTCTTTCACAATTCATCTTCAGCATATAGGTCATCATACTGGTTAGGTGACAGATGTCATCATTGTCCTAGATTATAGATGGTTGTCTTTCACAATTCATCTTCAGCATAGGGGTCATCATACTGGTTAGGTGACAGATGTCATCATTGTCCTAGATTATAGATGGTTGTCTTTCACAATTCATCTTCAGCATATAGGTCATCATACTGGTTAGGTGACATATGTCATCATTGTCCTAGATTATAGATGGTTGTCTTTCACAATTCATCTTCAGAATATGTCATCCTACTGTTTAACTGATAGATATCGTCACTGCCATAGATTTTGGATGCTTGTCCGACACAATTCATCTTCAGCATATAGGCCATCATACTGGTTAGGTGACATATGTCATCATTGTCCTAGATTATAGATGGTTGTCTTTCACAATTCATCTTCAGAATATAAGTCATCCTACTGGTTAACTGATAGATGTCATAATTGCATTAGGTTTTGGATGCTTGTCCGACACAATTCATCTTCAGCATATAGGTCATCATACTGGATAGTTAATAGAAGTATCATTGTTTTAGGTCATGGATGGTTTGCTGTCACAATTTATCTTCAGCACAGATGCCATCATAAGGGTTTGTTGACATATGTCATCTTTGTCCTAAGTTATACAGGGTTGGCTGTCACAATTCATCTCCAGCATATATATTTCACGGCATTGTCCAATGTTAAAGATGGTTGGCTCTCGCGGTTCATTTTCAGCATAGATTTGGTTAGTTAATATATGTCATCATTGCCCTAGGTTATGGTTGGTTGACTGTCAAACATTCAACTTCAGCACGTACGTCATGATACTGGTTAGTTGATAGATGTCATCATTGTCATCTGTTATGGTTGGTTGGCTGCCAAACATTCATCTTTAGCAGTGTTAGTTGACAGATCTCAGAATTGCCCTCGGATCAGCAAAGTCCTACAATGCAAAATTAATTATAGTCAATCGATCTTTGGTAACAGCGAACACAAAAAATTCTTGCATAAGTTACTATCATCAGATTTACACAACGGTCCTTTCGTTTGCTGAAAACTAACTGGACAACAAGGTTGGTGCAAGTCAGAAACTTGAAATATCCCATCCCTATATTCCAAGCTATATTTATAATTATGGCATAGATATTTGTCAAGATTAATAATAAACTATCAATGTGAAAATGGCCTTTACTTTTCTTGGTACAGGTTAGTTACTAGATCCCATTCTACAAGATAACCATTGGTTGGTACATCCCATCATCATCTGAGGTTCATCTTCAGCAAAATGGTTAGTAGATATACCCAAACGTCCAATGTTATCAGCTGGTTGGCCCAGACAATTCATTTTCAGCACCTCGTTGAGGTTGGAATGGTACCGGTTGGTCGACTTCTGGTTGATACGGTCAACATCATTCATTTCTACCTTAACGCCAGTATTAGATGGGGGCAAATCTAAAATGCATAACTGGTCTACATATCAGAAAATATAAAAAAATGCAATGTATAGGTTTAACAACTTCTTCACTTTATATTTCTCTCGAAAGCTCATTCAAAAAAAATCATCATAGCTTTTCACAAGTCAGCAAACAGAAAGTGTCAAGATTCGTTTGACCTGAAATAATTAGTATAAAAGATAATTGAAAGGAATAATTGGGTTTTGAATATACATCAAATTTATTAATTTCAGAATTATTCTTTCTCACAAAAATGATTTTCATATACGCAACTTGCTTCGTGGGGCATTAAACTTCACACCACATAGTCTTTCTACATAATTAGAATTCAGATGTTAACAGGGAAAGGATGAGTATTCACTGCTGTTCACCCACAACCGGTCACTAGTGCCATCAACTGTCACTTGATCTGCGCGTTCCCTTATGGAGCTTAACAGAGCAACGGTATCCGTCATTATCAGTTTCTATGAAATACGACCAAATACGTGCACAACGTTCGTGAGGCGTTCCCAATGCCCTTCTTAACGCATCGACGCACTAACGACGGTGTACTGTGGTTTTACATCCGGGTTCTCATCTTCCATGTTTACTCTCACGTGACCGGAACCGGAAATTGTCACACGGTACCAGGATGGAAGATGAAGGAACGGCGAAAAAACCCACTGGCCAACTGCGCATGCGCAGATTGGCGCGACTTCCAAAAAAAACAAGCCAGTCTGACCCACGAGAGCTTCACACTGATACCCCACACGGTCCATTTGACCACGGATGGTCCCTCAATTACTCAACAAACCTCCACGAATCCCGAAAATGCCTGCTTTCTATACTTCGGCCAGACTGCGCATGCGCAAAATAATGAAAACGGACGATACATTAGTCCAGTCGAATCTCACTCGCTCACTCACTACTCACTCACTCACTCACTCACTCACTCACTCACACTCACTCAC
>JAVTVY010036306.1:0-17165 GCA_036873755.1 Hanleya hanleyi | reverse complement strand
TACTAGAACAAGCCAAAATGTTGGAATGCTACATTAACTCATGTCTGTACATACAGTGTAACCTCAGTATAGTGCTCTCATTGGGGGACCAAATTTAAACCACCTTAAAAATTTTCAACCTTATGAGATGAATTGATATGCATTTATTACTTACATGTACCTTATACCATCATGTGTGCTATCTTGAGGCACTTATAGTGGGGCTGGACTGTACTATATGTGGTGAGTGTGTCAAAAAACAATGTTCCAAAATATTTGCGTGACCTTACAAAGGCTCTTATAAATGAATGTATCATTTTCATTCCTATACTGTCAGATATACCAGCCTTCTGATTTGAGGTTGAAAATGCAGCACACAGCTTATTGTGTTGGCTAAACAACATTGTCTGTTATCAAATAGACTGGAGTGAGCTCATGATATTACAGCTAACAGGACATGTGAGCTCTTCCTGAATAGTTCAGGATCTAACTCTAAGATAATACTGGATGGATTTGCCATATCTCTGTTTTGAAGGTCAGGCCTCAATTTAAGGAGTGCTGATGGTAAGTTAACCTCTCAACAGGTTACCATGAATTCTACACTGGTAACCTGTGGGAACCTATTGCATAATTATTAACCTAAATGTCATATTATTAGTCAAAATTATGGGGACCTGAAAATAGGTACCACTATTTTTCATATGGCAACCTCCAGGCAACCCGAAAACAGGTTACCACCTTAAATTGAGGCCTGGAAGATGAATGCTTCCTGTGTCAAATGCATGCCACATTTTGAAAAGAAAACAGTCTGGGGCATGCCATGTTACACAGACAATATGAGGTTAGGGAGCTTCTTGAAATTAGGGCATACTAGGAACTGGCGCAAGGCATTCCAAACGGTGTGGCACGGTGCACTGAGTTGGAACTCCTAGGAACTACCTGGGATGCTTTTTGAACTCACTCATGGCATATATTGGCTTGCCATACAATAGCATGATGGCATATGCCATTCCAATCGGAACTCCTATCCATGCTGATCAGGCCCCTACATTGGGCACAGTGTATCCCATTTGGATAACTGGCATATGCCTTTCTATTCAAGGAACTCATGCCCTAATTTTGAAGAGGCTCCCTTATCAACTCCGACAATGAGAGAATGGTACATGCACACTAGTTTTTCCAGGGCTTGTTTTTCGATGGGAATCCGGGAATCCAATTCCCATAATATTTCCGTAAGTGGAATTCACAGAAATCTGATGGATTCCCTCAAATTTGAGTTATTTGCATGAAAGCTATGTAATTGGATTTCCTTGGATTCTCAGTATTGGCATCACAGGAATCCGTTCAGATTCCAGTAAAATTTAACGAAAAATGAGCCCTGCTTTCTCACTGTAAGCGTTATACAAATCTGACCTTTACTTACAAAGGTGTGCATAAAAAAGCTATAGACTTCCAATCCTCTATATATTTCATTTGTCCTCGAAGCAAGACTGTCCGCGTGACGGTCTCCCAGTGGTCAGGGTGTTGGTCACTACAGCTACATCTATCCTCCTTGGTGAGTGGACATATCTTGACAGGAGTGTTGGACTCCAGCTCAAATATGACCTTCTGTAACCACAATATCTGTAACATTCAACTGCGTGATCAGTGCATATACATCATATGTCTCGTGTATATACTCAATATCTGACTTCCGATTCAAACACAGGAAGGAAGCAATCAGAGATTGCTCAATTGTATGCCCCCCTTCCACTTTAATCCGACACTGCCCCGCCATTGTTCTGTTCTTTATTGGTTGGTGGAGGCCTAATTTGGATAATTATAAAAATTCTGTTTCAGTCACTTGCCATGTCTCACATAATACATATTCCAAATATCAAGCAACAAGTGATAATACGATGCTTCGATGCAAGATGGTCGCCAGGGCTTTCGCCAAATCCGAAAATGTGACCTGGTTATGAGACCTTCATTCCTTGGGAGTATATTGTGGTGAAATTATGAAGCGATCAGTGAATTTTGTACCCAATTCACTGTTTTTGGGGCAATTTCATACATCAGGACCTATGTTGTCTGCTTTGGAATGTAGAATAACATATAATATAGCCATTTTCCTGGTTCAAATCAGTTATGGACGGAGATCCAGCTTGGACAAATAAATATATCCCATTCACTTAGGTTTAAACAAAGGGCCATAACTCTTGAAAATATAACCGAAAACAGAGCAACTTCACGCTACACACCTATGGGTCACTGACCACATATCATGCGTATTTCATACTTGTTCATACAATATTAACCGAGATCCAGCCCTACAAATCCCAATTCACAAAGATTTGAAGAAAAAGGGCCATAACTCTTGAAAATATAGGCAAAATGTGGAGAAACTTCACGCTGCACAACTACAGGGCACTGATCACATATCCTGCAAATTTCATAATTGTTCATACAATATTCACCGAGATCCAGCCCGGACAAGTTCCAATTCACAAAGATTTGAAGAAAAAAGGGCCATAACTCTTGAAAATATATGCGAAACGCGGAGAAACTTCACGCTGCACAACTACAGGGCACTGATCATATATCCTGCAAATTTCATAATTGTTCATACAATATTCACCGAGATCCAGCCCGGACAAGTTCCAATTCACAAAGATTTGAAGAAAAAAGGGCCATAACTCTTGAAAATATATGCGAAACGCGGAGAAAATTCACGCTGCACAACTACAGGGCACTGACCACACATCCTGCAAATTTCATAATTGTCCATACAATATTAACGAGATCCAGCCCGGACAAGTCCCAATTCACGGAGAATTCAGGAACAAAGGGCCATAACTCTTGAAAATATAGGCGAAACGTGGAGAAACTTTACGCTGCACAACTGTGGGTCATTGACCACATATCATGCAAATTTCATACTTGTCCATACAATATTAACCAAGATCCAGCCCGGACAAGTCCCATTCACAGAGATTTCAGAAAAAGGGCCATAACTCTTGAAAATTATACCGGAACTCGGAAAAAACTCCACGCTGCACAACTACGAGCCACTGGCCACATTCCATGCAAGTTTCGATCCTGTCCATCAAATATTAACCGAGATATTGCCCGGACAAGAAATTCGGACGGACAGACGGACGGTACGACAGACGGACGGACAAAGCGATCGCTATGGGGAGGGCATAATAAGAATGAGAGACTATAATGAAACTATAAAACTAGTAAAAATACAGAAAAGCCCAGAGATATATTGATGTTAAATGCTTAAAAATGTGAGAAACAATGAGGTACATGTAGCACCTTGCAACAACCTTTCAGCTGGCCAGTTTCAGTCATTGTAAAGTGGTACACAATGAATGAAAAATGCATTTGTAAAAGCCTGGAAGATATGGTTGAATGCAGAAGATTCTTCACCAATGGCTTATTTTAAAACATTAAGATATGTTGGAATTCAGTGTGGGATTTTGGATGCATTGGATGAGAAGTAATAATAATTTGACTAAATTCAAAGTCTCTAGGCATTGCTATGGAAACCACAAGAATTATCGCAATGTACCCAAATTCAATAGGCTTATGTTTGAGCACCCAAAAATCCTAAATACCCAACTTGAAGTATCTAGCTGCAACACTTTGGCTTCTATAGCATTCACATCATATGGACATTTTGCATGACATTGCCATGAAAACCACAGAAATCATTGCAATGTACCCCAATTCAATAGGCTTGTGTTTGCCCACCCAACAATCCTATACTCAACTTGAAGTCTCTAGCTGCAACACTTTGGCTTCTATAGCATTCACATCATATGGACATGGACATGTATGTACTTGTGGTTAACCATCCTGCATATAAAATTTTCTAGCTCAAACACTTTGGCTTCTATCACGTTCACATCGTCATATGAACATTTTGCCATGGAAACCACGAAAATAATAACATGTACCCAAATTCAAAAGGCTTGTGGTTGATCACCCAACAATCCTGTATACCAAATTTGGAGTCTCTAGCTGCAACAGTTTGGCTTCTGTAGCATTCATATCACATGGACATTTTGCATGACATTGCAATGGAAACCAAAAAAATTATCACAATGTACCCAAATTCGATAGGATAGTGATTGAGCACCAAATAATCCTGTATACCGGTACCAAATTTGAAGTGTATTCAAAGCATCATGTATGTATAGCACATTTTCCGTGACCACAAAAATCAACGTAATGTACCTAAATTTGATAGGCTTGAGGTTGACCACTCAACAAGGCTACCTACATGTAGCAAATTTGAAATCTCTAGCTGCAATGGTTAGGCTTTTTTAACTGACAACTGACGACTGGACATTTGGCTTGATGTTGCCATGGAAACCACAAAAATCATCACAATGTACCCAAATTCAATAGGATAGGAACAGTTTGGCTTCTATCGCGTTCACAACATCATATATGGAAATTTTCCTTGACGTTGCCATGTAAACCATTCATTGCAATTTATCCGAATTCAATAGGCTTGTGGCTTACCACCCAACAATCATGTATAACAAATTTGAAGTCTCTATGAGCAATGGTTTGGCTTCTAGAGTGTTCACAAGAGATTTTGGTAACTGACGACCAGATGGGCGGATGACCGGACATACATGCTGATGACAGGACCCCCGCAGTCTAACAGGCTGAGGGGTGTAAGAGGAAGTTAAATTTCCCACAATTCAATTAGGGGTGATTAAATTTATTAGAACTGGAAGTCGACAAATGGTCCAAAATCATGTAGATAACCCATTATTTCTTTGCTATTTTAATATTTTAGAGGGTGACCATATTTATCGAAACAACTGATTGAATTTTGGAAGTTTTTTTTTACTTTCTGTGTAGATGTAACATATTCGTTAGCCACTTAAAGTTAAGCATTTTTGTCATAAACATTTACCATATACTTCTATATTGTAGTTAATCAGAGGTTCCTATTCACCAGTCTCATATCTCTGTGTTAATATTACAGGGCTGACTCCAGGTGCAGTGCATGGCCATTTATAGGCATAGGTGATAGTAGAGATGACAAGATGACAGAAAGATTGAAGATAAATGATTGAGTCTCAAGGTCTTATGTCAGTAACAAAACACATCCACATGAATTCACAGAAATAATCTGGAGAATAATGATTTAGAGAGAGAAATTCAAGTCAATAACATCCTCAAATACATCCCTGGAGTGTGTGTAAAATTTAGCAGTGTGATCAACTTAGACTACAGGAATGTGATGCCATTTGATGTGCATTGTGTGCATCAGCGATGTGCATGAAGAACGTCCTTAATTCTGATTTCTTGGTTTGTGATTACAAGACTGTCTGACAGCTAGACAACAGCGGGGTACGGAAGTGTTCCCCCCTGGATTTGTTCCCCCAGGTAATATTCCGCCCTCCTCCCGGTAAACTTTCCCCCTTGGAAAAAATTCCCCCTACCTTTCAGATTTCATGACACAGGGTTCATACACAGAAATTCAGATTGAATTCCATGACCTTTTATGGACAAATTCCATGACTTTTCCATGACCTATCAGAATTTCTCTATGGATAATGGGGGCATCGAAAAAATCAGTCCACAGCCATGATGAGTGAGAAGAGCATTTTCATGGCATTTCTTTTTACACTGATGCAATGTGAGAACAGCCATTTCCTCCTAAATGCACGCTGGGAGTTTAAGAGAATTCCAAGACCAAAGTTACCTCCCCTGATGCAAACTTGATCGCATTCGTAGACCACACACAACATTCGGCAAATAGAACATTCGCTGGTCCAGGAAATTCATCTTTTCGGCGAAAAAATCAACAGAAATATTGACTTGGCTGACATTTTCAAGTTCCATTTCTTTTTCCATGACCTCTCACAAAATTCAATGACCAGACACAAAATTCCATGACTTTCAAGGGGGGAATATTGCTAAGGCAGCAGGAGAATGGCAGCCCTCACAATTAGGAAATCTCTACTTGGCAAAAATCACATGGCATCAAAATAACTCCCAATGTTAACAATTGCTGAGGTGAACTGAATATGCCACAGCTATCACCTCGGCAATTGCTGAATGCTGTGGTTAATTGTGAAGGTTGGAATGATCTAACTCACATTTCTCCACGTGAACTCCATGACTGGACGGCGTAGTTGGAATGTGTCCGTGATTTTAGTGCCGACTAAAGTCTGGTCCTCAAACAACATCTGTAAATTTGGCCCGGTGTTCTGTATCATCATTGTACAGTTGAAGACTAGAGAAAATGGAAAGACCTGAAATAAGAAAATTAAGGAGATGAAAATAATACTGGAATGTTACAATGTAAACACAACTTTGAAGAAACAACAACTCTGGATTTTATAATTAAGTGATATTATCATCCTTTGGAGAGAGTTTTTACATCATAGCTGGTCAATTCAACTGTGTAACATTGAAACAGTAATATTGTAACAGGGCTACAGGACTACAAGGAAAAGCTGCTGGAAATCCCCCTGAACTGACAGCATTTCAGGATTTTCCTTCCATATCACATGATGGGGGGGGGAGGGGAGTGAATGTAGATAAACGTAGTAAAACTGGAAAAAAGTGCGTGTCAACTGGAAAAAATTATTCTGCATGAAACACTGTCTTCGGCTGACAGGCACTTTACTTGACAGGGCCTACACCACTCCCCCCCCCCCGACTACTAAAGCTTTGTAAATAAATTAATAAATTAACAAAAAGTCTTTCACGAGCTGTTCATTCCAGTTTGTATAGGTCTAAATGATGACAATGTAGCATTCAAATGTACTTGTCTTGATAATGCTTAGACTCATTGTCAAATCTGACTGACATTGACATCAGGACGAGGACTACATGTACATGTACAATAATTCACATCTTGTGAGCCATATTGTCTGTCCATAGCTATGTTTTGTACCATGTCTGTTGCCATGAGGGGAAAATTAATTTCCTCAACATGATGACTACATTGATAGTCATACATGTTCAGCTGATCATCTTAGTTAGTTAAATATCATTGCTATAATAGCGCTGAACTCGGAACGCGACATTAAACCTTAACTCATTCACTCACTTAGAAAAAATATAGTGAAAATCTTTATTTTTAACTGTTTGGTCAAAATGTGGGCCTGAAATATTGCTAAAGCCTGGCGCACACGAGAGCTATCAGCTGAGCTAACGGCCTCAATTGCCTGTCAGCTCAGGGGCTAGCTCTCGTGTGGTTTCAGCGCACACGGTGAGCAAAAGGTTCACTGAATTGATTTCAGTTCCCGCGAAAAACCTTCCTTAAGATCATGTGATCTTTCATGCGACCGGGTTCGCGTAAAAATGGCCATTTTGAGCAGTCGTGCATATAAATTATGTGAAAAGAAGATTCGTTTCATTGGCCTGTCGAATAAACGGCTGAGCTGTTAGCTTTCGTTCGCCGCACACGCAGAGGATTTGGCCTCGCAATTTTTTCTCTCTGCCTCGCGAGGCCAAAAATTCACCAAAAACTGCCCGCACACGAGAATTAGCCCCTACAGGCAATTGAGGCTGTTAGCTCAGCTGATAGCTCTCGTGTGCGCCGGGCTTTACCGAAATATCACATGTTGAAATGTTGCCAAAATGTTGTTTACCGAAATGTCACATGCTGAAATGTTGCTTACCAAAATGTCACATGCTGGAATGTCGAGTGCCAAAATGTTGTGATACTGATTGGACCATTTTGTAAATTATTGGGAAAACTAATGCATTTTGTGATAAAACAATGAGCTAGTACTCGTACAATTGTTGAAAGAATGCTGAATTCACATACATGTATGATGCAGAATTTACAAACTAAGCAAGGTAGATTCATGACTAGTTGGTGGTTGGCTCTCTCTTGTCTTGCAGTACTGTGCCCCTTTAAGACCTCCATGTATGTGCAATAACACAGGGCTGCCATTCCTGTAGACAGGAGATTGTATTGTAATGTATGGAGACCAGTCAGATAGATGACAGCTAGTCTAACAGTAATTGCCATCCCTTTCAAACCTTTCACTAATTGGATCAAGGATCACCAATTAGCTGTAATCCATTTATGATTAGGTCAAAATTACCACCAACTGATTCTATATTGTATGGGGATACCACAAGCTACTCCAGATGCATACATGTAGCTTTTATTGGGGCTTGATTTGTGGCTAGAATCATTAATAGGCCATCAAAGGGCCTGTGTCAAATGGTTATATCACAATAAATCAAAACTAATGGAGCACAGGGCATAAACATTATTAGGTAAATGCATTAATGACAAACCTAATTTTATATTTCCAGATATTAAAAGCGCTGGCAGATGTGATATCTTTTATCTACTACTCTAGATTTATGCCTGGATCCTCAGAAGGTTCTTCATGTGTTAAAACGTCAAGTATTATGTAATCAGCAATATTGATAGGCATTTACGTTTTTTAGAAACATTTCAAACTGAGGAAATACATACATGTACATGTATCTTACAAACAAAATAATGGTACAGTTAAGTCTCTGATAATTTAATTTCCCTTATATTAACATTCAATCATCTTTGAATTCTGCCTTGTAAATGAGTAATAAATTTGATTACCTCCCAAATGTAGGAGGAACTACAAAAGATTAAACATTTGTGCCCAGTGCCCAAATTAGAGATCAAAAAAAAAAAGAAGAAGAAAAAATAAATAAATAAATAAATAAAACAAAATAAAAATAATAATAAATTAAAAAATATAAGTATATACTTTTTAAATGAGAATCAATGTTCAGTTATGCTCGTGGAGCTTTCTCATTAAATAAGCATCATTATTGAGTCGAAGTTTCACTAATTTGGGCACGTTTCTCTGCCTAAAAACAATTTGGCTGAAATAATCTAAAGCCCTGATCACCTCAATATTTTCAGGCGAGGAAATCAATTTACCATAGTATATCTATAATATAATTGGGTAAATCCTTCCAATGGGATGTACATGTAGGCATGTTATGCCAAAGATAGCCAATCAAGATAGGAGCCGAATTATATCGTGCAGTGAGAAGTCTCTGTGATTTCAAAATAAGACAGAACGTGGATGTAGTGTATTTTAAATTGGAATATACTTTTTCTTCAAATAGCCAATGAAATTTGAATTTGAAGTGGTCACAAAAGGGCACTTCTGTTTGAGTCTCCGAATAACAATCATGAAATATTTATCACCAAACTATATTCCAAAGAGAAAGTGTGGATCTAATGTCATTTTGAACTGTCCAACTATGTGACATTTGGGTTTCATCTGATCTAAACCTCTTTTGGGGCCTTTTACAGGCCCTTCCACAAAAAATAAAAGGTGATTTTGTTTCAAAAACATTCAAAATTGTTTCAAAATCATATATTTTTAATTACTTAACCTTCAGAATGTTCACCAAAAAAAACCAACAACAAAAAGCTGCTTCACAAATACATGCACATGTAGTCTGGATGAAACCATGTGACTATGTGTAGTGTTCCAATTGGCTGAGTAAAGATACCTTGGGACTGGCTTGCTACAAAAGTGGAGAGAATCCTATAAAAGGCACATGTCACTCCCCATGAATATGATCAGATTTCTTTGCTGTGAAGAAATTCTTCAGGGATGTCCACAATATGAAGCATGGTAATTGGTATGGAAGGATACCAATATCAAATCCCGTATATGTCTAGACTATCAGTACATAAAACATTGGGGAAATTCATGGCAGTGACCTCATCTAGACCAGAAATGGACAACATTTCCAGTTAATGAGGTCAGTGGTACATGTACATTATCTAGAGCAAAATGTCATCAGATCAATGGACACAGTTGGAGATTCAAATATCAAGATTCTGGTAGGTCATGCAGCTTCTCAACAACCATCTGTCACGCTATCTTAACAATGAGAATCATTTGATCGACCATCAATGACTTCCTCACATTACATGAAACACTGGAAGCCCAACTTCACATTTAATTATCTCAACTTGTGAGTGTCAATCAATTTATATCATTTCGCTCTGATCTTTGGCAGCCGACATCTGTGAAAAAAAATTCGACCATAGAGGTCCATGTCCCCCGCCAGCAGCACCAGTTATGATGGTGCTGCTGCTGTCGGGGACATGGACCCACCATAACTGGTGCTGCTTTATGGACCTCTATGGTCGATTTTTTTTGGTCGATGATATCTCAAGTCATTGATAAAGAGTATGATTTTGAAAAGGGAGATCTGTCTGATGAGCCATACATCCCACAAGTCGATCAGTTCAATAGTTCTCGAGTTTTTGTGCGGACAAGATCCAACTACTGAAAATCCAAGACAGCTGGCAGTTATCTTGTATTACATATAGGTAACTGAAAAGCAATCCCAACTATCCTCCCACCGATGTCAAGACACTCTCCAAGTTTGAAGTTGATCAGTTGAACCATTCTCAAGTTATTAGTCAGACAGGAAATGTGTAAAGAACCAACTGCTGACAATGCAAGATGGCTGATGGTGGCCATCTTGGATTATACAGGTAAATGAAAAGAATTCTTAACCGTTCTCTCACCATGTCAAGCCACTCTCCAAGTTTGAAGCCAATCAGTCTCAAGTTATTGCCCGGACAAGATCCAAGCGCTTAAAATCCAAGATGGCTGATCTTGGGTTATGCAGGTAACTGAAAAGCAATCCCAACTGTCTTCTCATTGCATGATGTCAATTGATTTGAAGTTGATCAGTTCAATAGTTATCGAGTTGTTGGTTGGAAAAGAAATGTGTAACGATCCAACTGCTGACAATGCAAGATGTCTGATGGCAGCCATCTTGGATTACACAGGTAACTGAATGCAAGATGGCTGAGAGTGGCCATCTTGGATTATGCAGGTAATTGAGAAGCAATCCCAAGTCCTCTCACCGATGTCAAGATACTCTCCAAGTTTGAAGTCGATCGGTTCAATCTTTCTTGAGGTAATGTCTGGACAAGATCAACCTGCTGAAATCCAAGATGGCTGGCGGCCATCTTGGAGTACCAGGCCTCTTGTTTTGTGAGACAACAGGCGAGTGACAATCACTCGCCTTATTTATTATCAGGAGTGTGGTTAGCACACCTAAAATCACACCCCTTAAATGAGTCTAGGCGAGTGATGGGTTATCTCCCTTGATAACAGGCGAACAGTGACCAATAATGATGTGAAATTTGACAGTGAGTGGTTCTCCTGCAATTTTTCTTTTCAAAAAATGAGGTGGGTGTTTTTTAAATTTATTATTATTAATTTTTTTTATTTGGCACACATGTTCTTTCAAACTTAGAGCACCAGTGGAAAGTTGATGTCAACATTGATATGTCAAAGACAACTATTCCCCTAATTTCTGCAATTAGAACTCATTATATCAAAGAATTTAGATTCAACTAACACCCTTTTTAAAGAATGAAAATTTATGGGGAGTTAACCAGTATCCCAACTATATTTACTTATATTTATCAGAAGTCTCCCCTTGTAAATTGCTGATTCCAATAAATTAGAATCAGCCACCAGAGTCCCATTGGAATTATCAATTAACTGAAATGTCTGCATAGAAAAACTTCCACTTGTGAATAGAAGCCAAAGAAAAGAAGCCGACAATATTATTTACCAACTGGAAGAAAAAAAATCAGATAGTCCCGATTCCGTTTCATAACAGGTCCGACTTTTACATGCACCGGACTACCGCGCAAGAGGTGACGCGCAACCGGAAGTAAATTTGGCGCGGGAAATGTTGATAGAGAAAACCAACAACAATCTCCAACAACAATGGCTAAAGATCGGCTTGAAATAAATTTTCAATGGATATTTCTTAGATTGTCCGTTCCTTCAGATAGATCTAGACTTCTAAAAGGTATTTACGAAAATTGATCGCATTTTATCGTTTTTGCTATATTATCCTACTTGCCGCATGCGACAGGTAGATTGTTTTTGCAAGACAAGTTGTCGCCGGAAAAATTCACTTGCCGGCGGCACGTAGGCAGGCGTTATTTCGACCGCTGACCATTTAACCGGACGTAAACACATGCGTTGCTGTCGGAAGGCAGTTTAATGGCACACGTAAGTTGGTAATGAATTTAGCTGCTTTTACTGTTTTTTAACGACCGGGAAATGCCAGGTGCGCTATAGTCGCGCACCTAGTTCCAAGTTCAGGAGCGCGAAGGTGCGGGAGCGCGATCGCGCGCCTTAAAACGAGAGGCCTGGAGTACACAGGCAACTGAAAAGCATGCCAACCGTCCTATCACCTAAGTCAAGACACTTTCCAAATTTGAAGTCGAATGGTTTAATAGTTCTCGAGTTTTTGGTCAGACAAGGAATGTGTAAAGATCCGACAGTGCAAGATGGCTGATGGCGGCCATCTTGGATTATACAGGAACCTGAAAAGCAATCCCAACTGTTCTCTCACCGATGTCAAGGCACTCTTCAAGTTTGAAGTCGATCGGTTCAAAAGTTACCGAGTTATTGGTCCGACAAGAAAAGTGTAAAAATCCACCTGAAAAGTTCCAGCTGTTCTAGCCATCATCTGATCGTGGCCATCTTGCATTACACAGGTAACTGAAAAGCAATCTCACCCATCCTCTCACCTATGTCAAGAAACTCTCTAAGTTTGAAGTGGGTTCAATAGTTCTCGAGTTACTGGTCTGACAAGAATGTGTCAAGATCCAACTGCTGACAATCCAAGATGGTGGATGATGGCCATCTTGGATTACACAGGTACATGTAACTGAAAAGCAATCTCACCCATCCTCTCACCTATGTCAAGGAACTCTCTAAGTTTGAAGTGGGTTCAATAGTTCTCGAGTTACTGGTCTGACAAGAATGTGTCAAGATCCAACTGCTGACAATCCGAGATGGTGGATGATGGCCATCTTGGATTACACAGGTAACTGAAAAGCAATCCCAACTGTCCTCTCACCGATGTCAAGACACTTTCCAAGTTTGAGGTCGATCGGTTGAATAGTTCTCGAGTTATTGGTCGGACAAGAAAAGTGTAACGAGAGATCCTGAAGGATCTTGGCGCCGACCATTGTCTGATAATTGTAAGCTAATGACAAGAGGATCTTTTTGTTCATTGTTACTAAGAACAAACGAACAATTTGTAATTTTGTTTGCATAATTTCGAATTTGAGCGAAAAAGATCGAAAAAGGGACACTAGAAAACACCAAGATATTATCTTTCTAAGTTTCAGGAGTTTCAAGATTTCGAGAAACTGTACTTGATGTCGGTTGTTATAGTACAAGTGAAATGAGCAAAGTTAGTGTGAAAGTGAATGTCCAGAGGATCCTTAATCTTCGTTTTGTAGTATTTTTTTCCGCACATGTCATCACTGGGTACTGGAATCGAAGACAAATCTCTTTGACACTTTCGCATGAGCTATGAAACATACTTAAGATTTTATAATGAGGAACGAATGCTACTTCTGTTCTGTTTACTGGGCTAGTTAGGGTTCAAAGCCAGAATGGCTTGAAGCCTTTTGTATCTGTTCGGATTATTATTATTCCCATTATTTTCCGCCATATTTTGTGTCCGCTATAACTCGAAAAGGGCTGGAACAATTCGGCCGAAACTTGGAGGCATGATAACATGACAAGAGAGGTGTTGCACCTGGGGTAAAGCTTTTTTATTTTCCCAACGACATGGCGGCCATCTTGGATTTACTGGAATTTTAATTTTATTTTCAATCATCTTCTCCTCTGGAACTACTGGGCGGATCGGCACAAAACTTGGTAGGCATGATATATGGACAGGTCTGAGCAAACGATACTTAAAGAGAATTGGTTCCGTTGAAAAAGATGGCCGCCATGGACCAATCAAAATTGGTCAAATTTCAAGTTCTGAATTAAGTCTGGAAAAGTAACCAGATACATGCACGGCTACATGGGGATCAAGAATATGTAAAAACCAAGTATCTAGGTCACGTGGTTTGGCCGCCATCTTGAATTTTGTGGAAAACTTTACCAATTTTGCAACGGCTTATTATCTTGAACCCTGATAGATACGGGTTTCTAGCTTGCTGCGATATATCGAGATGGCCATGATCTGTTGCACTGAAAGCAAATACTTTTGATTGGCTGAAGAGTTTGGCGGCCATCTTGGATTTAGCTTAAAACCTTCAATGGTCTTCTCCTCTGAAACCGCTGCACCGATCGTTGTGAAACTTGGTACACATAATCGATGGATGAGGGTTTCTCAACGGTGCAAAAATTTTACTCCTAGGTCACGTGGTTTGGCCGCCATCTTGAATTTGGTGAAAAACTTTACCAATTTTGCAACGGCTTATTCTCTTGAACCTTGATAGATACGGGTTTCTAGGTTGCTGCGATATATCGAGAAGGCCATGATCTGTTGCACTGAAAGCAAATACTTTTGATTGGCTGAAGAGTTTGGCGGCCATCTTGGATTAGCTTAAAACCTTCAATGGTCTTCTCCTCTGAAACCGCTGCACCGATCGTTGTGAAACTTGGTACACATAATCGATGGATCAGGGTCTCTCAACGGTCTTATTGAAAAGTTGCTACGTAAAACAAAATGGCCGCCATCGGCCAATCAAAATGCTCGGATTTTCAAGTAATAGATTTTGACGGGAAAAGTTATGAAATATATGTTATATGACATGGCGATCATGAACATGCAAAAATTTTACTCCTAGGTCACGTGGTTTGGCCGCCATCTTGAATTTTGTAAGAAAAAGAACACATCTTGTACAGGCTATAACTCTGTATCTATGTGAGGTACCGCCTTGCAGTTCATTGCATTGTATTGTTCACGAGCGGCTCTTTCGGAAAAATGCCAGCCGTTGCCATCTAGCTTCAATAGTTTCCTCGCAATTCTCAAATGTAACTCACCCAAATTTGCGAGTTGACGGATTGTTCTTCAGTGGTAACTATGTGGGTTAGATGTAAAAGGAAGCAATGACGTCATTCCCAGCATAGCTAGGTCGATGTTCCCGCATTAAATGTTTTATTACTTTACTTGATATTATTATAGCTAACTTTTATTGCTTCATTTCATTTAATCGTAGCTTATATAAATCGTAGCTTATATAATATTCCCGATATTCCGAAATGGTGGTATTGTGCTGTTTGGTGGTATTGCGCTGTTTCGTAGAAAAAACGAGGGAGTTTCCCGGTGAGGTAGGGGTCACATAGTGGAATTCCCCCCAGAACAGACATGCAAAATTGAAAATGCCATTTTGTTAGAGTGCGCTGATATAAATTCAGCCCAAAGGGTTTCGCTGAGAACTTGATTTTAACTCTGGGTCTAATATGGTGTTAATTACAGGGGATGAGGTGGGCGGGGGAGTGGGGGGGGGGGCTGTCTTTGCGCCGCCATCTCAAGGCAGTGAAAAAGTTCAAAAGTATGACGTCATTTATGCGAGCGCGAATTACTCAAAATCTAGGTCGGCAAAAATTGTCAAGAAGTTTGTCATGTCACAGCACAAACGTTTGTCATGTTGTAAAGTTTGTCTTCTTGTAGCACTGACGTTTGTCATGTTGTATCGCTTCTTTCAAAAACGTGGAAGTCCACATTTAATTAGGGAATAAGGCCACATACGATTACGTTAGCATGACCGTCGGTGTAAATGTTTTACTGGTCTCAGGGCGGCAACACCGCAAGATAACCCAGGTTCGTGCGTTATGACCGTCGACATACACCACGCAGCGGAGAACGAAAGGCGAAAGGTATTTTAACCTGTAAAGAGTAAAGAGCATTCAGGACTGACACTATTTTATTGCAAAAGCTTCAACAATTAAGTCGTCGTAAAATCCAATGGGAGAAATAACTCTGCACAATGCCTTGGATCTTCTGTTACATCTGCAGCCTCTTGCGTTATATACATCTGCAGCCTGCAACATTCACTCGGGGATTTGTTGGAAAAACGATACAATTTCACGTTCCTAAATTGAACCGATCCAATAAATTCACTTAGTCTTATACATAATACAAGAGCATAACCTTTTCAAACTCGTGAATACTAGAAACAGACAAAAGACACGCAGAAAACAAATATAGACTGTCTACCTTTTCATTAGTTTCATTTGAGTGTCGTTTACATGGATTGTCTCCCTTTACTGCTATAACGTTCACTACTTGGACCGTCTCATCCTTGATGATCGACCGTAAATTCCACAAAAACAGAAATTTTGAGAGAATTGTTCGATATGCACAGTACAGTTCTGAATTTTAAAATCATAACTTCATTATTACAATTAGAATAGGTTATATGTTGACGCATCTCTCCCCCCCCGCTAGACAGTTTATGCACAACTCCATGTTATTATTGAATTGAATGTCCAGCCTGTCAGGATTTTCTAGATCGCCTAGAATGCATAATTTCGGAAGCCGACTCATAGCTGCTCGCAGCTCGGTTCCGCTTTTATAATGCATTCTTTCATTCTTTGGGGAAAAGAAATAATTATACAATTAAATATACAATTAAATAATTATATAATTACACAACCCTTCGCTCCCGTGTTTTTACAAATGCATTTTGCCAGGGACGGATACAATTCTGCAATAGGGCTAATACACAGATATTGGTACGTCACAGCAATGGCTCGAAAATAGGGTGATTTATAGGAATTAGCGTGTATCATACTAACATCGCTGTGATGGTTTGCCCTAGGGCCTCCCGTCATGTGGTTCTATTCCGACACCTGTGGTGCCATATATGGACACGTGGAATTGGATTGAGGTGAAACATTCCGTGGGGCGAGAGGCAGAGGGTTTTTACTAAACGAGAGCCCTTGAACCGGGCATTTGTCCTAGTGTATAATGTGTCGACTGCGCATGTGTGGAGTAGAGGGTGCATGTGCACGAGATGTAGAGCGTGATAGTTAGAACCCATGGGAGAGACGTTATGTCCCATGCTAACCTGGTCCCCGGTAGCTACTGCTCTGCAGTTCCAATTGGTATTGTGGCCGCCATCTTCGGCTTGCAATGTTCGAATAATGCCCGTGAAATAAGAGCCTGGTTCGAGCTTTGAACCCATTATAGCTATCCATAGCTCTAGTTTGAGTTATCTCTTTTAAGATACCATGCTCGAAAATAGTAAGATGGTACAAAACTTAATACTGAAGGGATCCGGTCTGTGCAGTAATGTTGAACTTTGAAAGTGCCTCAATCCTGATTATCTCTGTGGGATCGAAACACGCAGTAGTCTACAGTTGTCGAGTTGTGACGTCGTGTCACAAAAGTGACGTCCC
>JAVTVY010036305.1:0-16138 GCA_036873755.1 Hanleya hanleyi | reverse complement strand
CATAGATCAGGGTGAAGGGTATAATGGACTGTACCCCCATCTAGCCGAGCCAATTGAGCAAAGAAAGGGCCGCGTCGGATGTACACAGCGTGACACAAGTGGATGAGATCGCCGTCCAGTTCACCAGACAACACGCGTTTGAAGTTGGTCCAGCCCCCTCGGGACAGACGAATGTGAGCCGGGCACGGTTGTGTAGGGTCCGCATCACAGATGTCTCCCACCTCCTCCATGATATCGACCGTATCCGCATACACGTGCAGGAAAACCTCGGGGGTCAAGCTGAGATACGCCAGTATCGTATGCTCCGCCATGGTCAGTACGTGAATGGTACCAGAGTTGACTGTTTCTCGTATTTATAGGGACAACCCCGTGAGATCAAAGGATCAGGCGGTCATATCACTGGGCTGACTGAGTCTAGCCGGGTAATCAATGGCATCGTCGTCGGGTTCATGGCTAGACAGTTGTTCATTGGGTTCTGCCGCTGCTTCTCAGGGCACGATCCCACTCCAACTCGTCTGATGACCGCTCGTCCGGTGTAAACAGCTGGTCCACGATAGGCACCACTTTCTCGAAGGCTGTCCACAGATCGGGGTCTAGGGTGAAGCTTCGCGTAGGATCTTGGTAGCGGCCCAGGCGTGGGAAGAAGGGTCCACGGTATACGTAAATGGCATTGTCTATGTGGATGACGTGTCCATCGAGCTCGCCGCTCAACACCCGTTTAAATTTGGTCCAGCCGTCATGGTGTAGCCTAACCGTATTCGATACGGTCTCAGCGGGCGACCAGCAAACATCTCCACGGTCTTCCACGAGGGTGACTTTATCTTCATAGACGTGTAACCCCACCCGGGGTGTAAGGGGCAGGATGGCTCGTAGGACGGGTGGCATGCTTGCTCCAATGACGATCGCTGAATGATGCACACTCTGTCTGACCCTCGTATTATAGTCTCACTGTCAATACCACAGCGCCAGGGTCAATAGGGCACAGACTATTGTGAGGCCAACCAGCCGGCGCTGGTTCCGGCGTGAGCGCTCGTGGTCCATAGCCCGAGCATCAAGGATGGCTGTCATAGTCCACTAGTGGTGAGTGATGGCACACCTCTCCATCGAGTGCACTCTGTCGTGGACCGCTTCTGTGAACTCGTTCAGGATCTGGCGTCGCCCCTCGTTGTCGTCGCCATCTGCAAACATGGACCGAACCACTGCTTGGTAACCCGTGAGTGAATTCACCGCGGTGGCATGCTGTAAAATGCGAGTGGCATAGGGCTGGATCTCACTCATGGCTCTGCAACCGTAGAAATCAAGGTGTACGATCCAGAGAAACGTGTTTTATAGACCATGTCACACTTGCGCGCCTAGACGTCGTGTGTAGACCGCGATACGTACTATTCTGATGGGTTAGTCCAAAAAAGAGAACAACAACAACACAGATTACAGATCAATCCTTTTATTATGCGTGAACATCATAGGAATGCATGTACTGACCTGTCTGTGGGGGTTTTCCACAATGGCGTTCACCTTCGTGTCTTTTCGGGTACGTCCGTGTCTTTTCGGTAAAGCCCGTGTCTTTTCGGTAAAGTCCGTGTCTTTTCGGTAAAGTCCGTGTCTTTTCGGATCGGTGACGTCCGGGTCTATCGTCCGGGCACTTCGCGTCTGCGCCTGCATTGGGTATGTATAAGGGTCTTCATACGCGCGCGCAATGCGGCTCAGTGGTACACCAGTACACCAGTCTCGATCCTCGACTTGGGGTAGAGTGTGCTAAAAATAGATTACCAGCTAGCGTGCTATAAAGGGAAGCGGCCTTGCCATTTCATCAGACACTCTATCAACCACCAAGATGTTCACTTGCACAACTTGCCAGAAGCAGTTTACTCGTCTAGATAATTTACAACGCCACGAGGCCTCCACCCACAACGATGCACGGTATACTTGTATAACCTGCGCACGGTCATTTCATCGGGAGGATCATTTACTGCGCCACGAACGCTCATTCCACGAGGGCGCGACGGAACAATGTAAGGATTGTGGTCAACTCTTCAAACGACGCAGTCAGTTAAGACGGCATCAGCGTTTGATTCATGTCCCGTCTCCACGGTTTTGGCGACAACTTCCTACTGAAGAGGAGCCGCGGAAGGTCAGACCCAGTGAAGATAAGCCCGTGGAGACGAACGCCACTGGTGATGCGATGACGGAGAGCCCGCTTATACCCACAGTTGGGAAGAGCCTGGATTTCCAGCCGGACCCCACCGTTACGGTTTCGAGACATACGTCATACATCGAACATTTTCTGGACGAGCCCATAAATGTTCCTAGCGATCTCTTACCCGAATATCATCCAGAGAGTGACATCTCTCGGCGCCATTGGACCATAACACGGCACTGTTTCTACCGTCATCGACCTATTCAAGATATCTACAATTTCCCACTGACCAAGCTCACCCGTCTACGCAGCTATGTGGAAACCATCTTCAATGACCAACCTACGGCCTTCACATTAAATGTCGCTTTCGGGTACATCTTATGCCATAAGATGACGGGTGAATTGCGCTATTTATATTCCAGTGCCATCCACCCAGTGTACGACCAGCCGTTTACCATCATTGACCGGAGGTCACTAGAGATGATGCTGGACCAAGTGGAAAAATTGAATGTCTTGGGATGGGCCCAACAACAACGACCCAACACCAAGTGGACAGTGAAGAGGGTGACCAATGTTACGTTTTTCCTTACCAAGCTGATCCACTACTGCCATCGGTTGAATGCGTCACTCGTGCACTGATGAATACCATAACATGTCGTACATACTCTCTATGTCTACATGCTGATCATTGACTTAAGCTCAGTAAACACTTGTACCTAATGTGACGGTGCGTTAAATAATAACACATGGTGTTTGATATTTCAATTTGTTTTGCTGTGAACATACTAAACATACCCAGGGCGGCTCCCCCAGCCTGGGTATGATGTAACATTGGGGATAATAAACTGTATGAACATTGCTGAACTTGTTGTTATTCACATTAGTCCTTTTGGCTAGAGGTTTTTTCAGGAAATATTTTACATGCACCCGCCCATGACTGGATGCCCCTTCACCTAGGCTTCACATGGATACCTCATACGACCCATTCGAATCGTGAATAGCCCATCTCTAACCCAAACACACACCCACATACCCCCAAAATGCCTACTTTCTATACTACGGGCCAGTCTGCGCATGCGCAGACTATTGAATACGGACGAACCATTAGTGTAGTCAAGTGCTCCTCCACGAGAGCTTCAAAATAAGACCTCACTCGACCCCATTGGACCATTAGGGACTCACCTAGACTCCAACATGTCCACCCCGTATGACCCTATACACCCATAGCCATGCAGTATAGGCCTATGGGCCTACCCAGGCCTCAGTGACTTTTTTCAAAAATTTCACCGTTTCGTGCCGGGACACTTCCTATCATGTTCTAAATGCCGAGACGAGTAAAACGAGACCCCACAACCCTACCGCAAATGTATAGAAGTACGTTTCCCAGGGGGACAAACATTGATCCTATACCCCCAGTATGGGACAATATGGGGCTATATCGTACTTTTTCAAAAATTTCACCGATTCGTGCCGGGACACTTCCTATCATGTTCTAAATGACGAGACGTGAAAAACAAATCCAAACAACCCTACCGCAAATGTCTAGAAGTAGGTTTCCCAGGGGGACAAACATTGATCCTATACCCCAGTATGGGACTATATGGGTCTCGGTGACTTTTTTCAAAAATTTCACTGATTCGCTCCGGGACACTTCCTATCGTGTTCTAAATGACGAGACTAAGAAAACGAGACCCTACAACCTATACCGCAAATGTATAGAAGTAGGTTTCCCAGGGGGACAAACATTGGTCCTATACCCCCAGTATGGGACTATATGGGGCTATATCGTACTTTTTCAAAAATTTCACCGATTCGCTCCGCGACACTTCCTATCATGTTTGTCTTGACGAGACTAAGAAAACGAGACCCCCACAACCTATACCGCAAATGTCGAGAAGTAGGTTTCCCAGGATGGTCCTATACCCCCCATACCCCATATAGGTATTTTCCCGTAATTTAGAATAAAGTCCGTGTTCCGCATTTTTTCAGGAAATTTTTTACATAGGGTGCATTCCACACCTAAATGATGTGCGGCTAAAAACAGGCATGGGTTCGAATCTTCGGCCACAAATTGATGTAAAATCTTTAACAAAAACCTTGTAAAAGTATATATTTTCTAAATGGGCACACCCGTGCCATTATTTCAGAAGACTTGTGAGCTATTGAAATTGAATAGAAAATACGTACAATCCTCCTTAAACCTTCTTCAACTTTTCTGAAAAACTCCATAAAATATATGAAAATGTGTCAAATTCTACCCGCAACCCAGAGAAAACGTATGAAATGATTTTCTTTTTATGTATGTTAAAGTGTTTCCCGTCCAAAGAACAATTTAAAATGGCGAAAAAAACAGGGGGTCGACCTACTCGTTTTTTGTAAAATTTTATCGCCATAAAGGAATCATCATTTTCGCTTCCCGAAAAAGTGCGGATTTTGACCCGCCAGATATTCAATTCCGGACACGATTAACTCTGTAGTGGCGAGTGGGTGCGATCAACAAGCAATTGTTATATCTTCGTTTGGAGAAATGGTTACGTGCAGCAGGGTGATACTATAGATATCAGCTAGTAGAAAGGTAAGAATAATTACCATGCTGTCAAAATCGGGTGTCCTTCCTTATTATAAAATTAGGGAGGGGCCATTTGTTCGAAACCGTGGCCTAGTGTGGAGTGCACCCATACACCCACCCTTGAACTAGGGGGAGATAACTCTATTGATAGGCAAGCCCCGTTAAGCCCGGCGACCTATATTTTCCCGCATTTTTCGATAAAGTCCGTGTTCCGTTTTTTTTTCAGGAAAAATTTTACATGCACCCACCCAGCCCATCTGATGCCCCCTCACCTAGGCTTCACTCTGATACCTCACTCAACTCCATCGGCCCATTAGGGACTCTCCTAGCTCTCAAAACGTCTATTTTCATACCCTTGGGCCACCGCGCATGCGCATAAGCTTCACTTTGATACCTCACTCGACCCCATCGGACCAAGCAGCGTATTTCCATTCTAGGGACTACTTTTTCTCCGCGGAAGCTTTTTCCCGCGAACGCATCACCGCCAGGACCGCATCACCGCAGAGGAATACATCCCCTTTTCCACACAATTCAAGATGGCCGCCCACACCTCCTCAAAACTTCAAGATGGCGGGCAAACTCTGGCAGATCGAGTTGTCTCCCTTGCGTCCAAAGTGTACAGATGGCGCCACTAGTTCCTCCTCAAACCCTCCTCATGACGTCACTACATCCGGGTGAAATTGGCCTCAATTTAGCCTTATACTACTACTAACGTATGCTATGCGACATTATCGAACCTTAGGCACGAGCCATGACGTTATCCCACGGTTGCATCTGTTCAGCATTCAGATTCGTGAGCGTCGCTACGTCACTCATACGTCATTTTCCTCTCCGCGTACAACACACACTCAATGGCGAAACAGAAAAACCGTCGAAGCGAGCAGAGTTACAAATTGATCTGAAAAGATATTCTTGCATCCATTGTATATGGCGATTCCACTATCATCAAATATTATACATTTGATGCTTTAGTAATCTTCTCTGCTGAAAAACGCACATGGGAGAGTTTACTAAATCCATCGATTTTGAGGCTGATTAAATCTTTAATATTGAATCGATACCTACAACACAACAAGATGATGCATACATCGCGATATCCCTAATGACATTATCCAATCAATTTTGTGACCGCATCTTCTCATGACTGCAGAATGATGGATGTATAAGTTCAGGCACTCCATAATGATACAGTGGGCACTGGTTATGCAGAGCACACCATGCAACCCTTTCCCCTACCCCATCTTAACAGGTTCTCTGATAATCCCCAATATTTGAATATCTGAAAATGAGGCTCTTTGTGATTCAGTGGTGTTGAACGTTGAGAGGTTGCTTGAGATCCGAGCCATGGCTGGAAGGCTGGTCGGTCATTAGCAGTGATAAAACATTAAACTAAAAAATAAAACAGAGAATTATAATTGACATGGCACAACAGATATATGGTGGAGGTTACCAGCCTCCTACGGAAGGGCCCATCTGTGGATGGGTATGTCGAAACTGCCCGCAGATCGTGATCGAGAATTCTAATGCATGTTAACTGCCAGTTCGTTGTTGGTCCTGGCAGTACTACGCTGTAATCTCAGCTGAGTCGAGAACGAGAGTGATAGGGTTTGCATGGCAATACATGAAGTTCTGTGAGAATGCAAAGTGGTAAAACTTGAAATTGAACCATCTCAGACTCCATATGCGCAGGATTATTAGTCTGCATTCAGTCAGTTATTGTCGATAAGCCAGCGCCTGGAGCAGAGAATAACCAACAGTCCAATTTTTCCTCAATACAAGTGATTTCAGTTTTTGCCATTTTACTAAAATTGGGTATCTTCCTGATTTTGAAATATTGTTAACAGAAACCTTTTCGATTAATTGACATCCGCAAGGGTCTACTCTTCAATCCAACAGATCTCTATCAAGATTTGACTGGATTCGAACAGAGGATTAATTGATGGATCCTAGTGTACTTAACGGGAAATCGATCTTGCTCGATTTTTAGGTAGCCCTAGCCCAATCACATGACTATCATGCTATCACTCCAATCCAGTTTTAACAGTTGATTCACAACACTGAATCAAGCTTGTGTAGGTAAAGCTACAACTGAATAGGGGGAGCATGGAATAAGACACCACATCCTTATGAATACCCTAAAATCATACAGAATTGATAAATTGATAACTGCAAACCTGATCTCTATCAGGCAATTGGCAAGACTATGTCACTATATGCATATCCAATAATTCCAAGGCTTGGGCATTAATAGATGTGCCTATCTGTTACAGTTCATATATTCAGAGAGATGTTCCATATGCTACTAGACAAGGTTTAATCCTTTACATTTTGATGTTGTGGTTATATCCAATTTTGTGATTCATATGCCCTTGCATTGATTCACTGCATCATCAATAACTGAAAACACAACGGCATTGCTACATGTAGGTTGATATATATATATTCCTGAGGATGAGGGTTTCCCCTTGTCAAATGGTATCAGAAACATTTAACTTGAAAATAATATCAACTAACAAGATCATACATACACAATAAAGATTTGAAGGTTGAATACACTATCTATTGCTGTTCTCACTGTATATGGTGTAGGATTTTGCCTTTCTAAATGGCACACCATAAATGCACATGGTCATTACATAATGTTGAGAATTGTGAAGCTGAATGACCTTCGCATATTGTTTCATTTATTGCTACATACCAATAGTGTTTCTACAATACCAGAAGTTCATAAACTGGAAGGGTACGAAAGATAAACATTATAGGCCCACTTCACGAGATTCGTGTGGCGTCATGGGGAATCTGTTTGTACATTTCAAAAGGCGGAGTATTTGAATGACAACATAATTACAAACAACGAGATCAGTCGATATCAGCACGAACATGGCACATCAACAATAGTGACCTGCCACGTCACATCATGTGTTATAAGCAGGAAGGTGGTGGTCAATGCTGTCTTCTGACAATACATGAATAGCTCAGGGGATTCTAGCTAGATCTTGTGAACTTATACAATATATACTACATACATCTGGTAATATGGTCACAAGAATCCTGTGGAGACATGGCCTTGATTCAAGTCAAAATATACAGTGAAATTGCATGTAGGTTTAATCCTGAAAGGTTATGTGTACAATTGCTTCCTGGGAAATTCTCAATGTTTTAATTGCAATTAAGCAATCCTCCTACATGTAGCACAATAAATTCAAACAGCTGAAAAGATGCCTCCTTCATAATGGAATAATTGGAAGAACTGTTACTGTCTATTATTATAAATAAGAAATCTAATTTACTGAAGAATACTATTACATGTAATTTTATTTCCCCTTCTATAGGACACTAAATCAGCTGACAAGTATGCCTTCTTACATAAGGTGGAGTAATTTGAAGAATTATGACTGCTATAGAAAGATTAAGAACTGCTAATTTCCTTGTAAAGTGGTGAAACTGTTGGAGGGATGATTATTTCTTGAACAGTTTTGATTATGATATTCAAGTATATTCATCATATTTTCATCATTATTAAAATTTCCGAAAGCATTCAAATATTTCTCCCAGCTATTCAGAAGCAACAGATAGATCTTTGTCCAGTTTGGATTAATATGCTAAGGCAAAGTGTATTTTCCCATTTAAGAAGTTTAAACAAATTTTTGGAACAAATCTCATTTGTTCACATAAATTTTAATAGAGTTTGGTCAGGATATAGTTTGCACATTCACCTGTTTGTCCTGCTCAAGAGACCTGCTAGTAGTAGTTTCATTTAGGGCGGATGTTTTCAAGTGCAATTCGATGAGGGAAATACTATACAAAAAATAAACTAAAATCCTCACCGTAGTACAATGTGAAGAGCAAAATAGGTATAATAGAGAAACTACGTGGTTCGGGAAGGTTTGTAAGAGATCCATTCCTGCTGATTGTTAATTCACCCTCCCTCTGAAGGGTTTCATTGCAAATGCATAATTGATGGGAAAAGACTACATATATATGTAATCATTTTGGTGATAATCATGTTTCTCTGTGTGCTGTGATGAGCAATTATGAACTTTTCATAAGATAAACAGAGCAGTGAAATGCAGTAAGCTGGTGAGTTAATTTTTTTGTAAGTGACCTACAACTTCTCAGTTGGATCTTGGGGGTAATAATGCCTTCTACAAGAACGTATATTTATCAACACTGCATCATAAAGAGAGGAATCATTTTTCTTGCTAAGTTTTAACACTTGGCGCAACATCTAATTGGTATTATTTTCAATATTGAGGACAAATACAGGCATTTGAATTACAAGAACCTGAACGAAATCATGTTTCGTACATGTAAAAATCAAGAAGCTTAAATTGAACTATTTTCATTTCTTCCATGAAATAGTTTCAAGAACTACAAATCCAGTAGCATAGATGACCGCATCCAGGTATTTAATTTCGAACATAATATTCAGAAGTGAGATCTTAATAATAATAATAATAACAGTTTATTTCAAGAGGGTGAATGTACAAATGTATGCTCAGTCAACAAACAATGCTGATCTTCCCTGTGGCCCTCACACACAAAACATTCACATGCCATTCATATCACACTCAAATGGTAGCAAAAACGATAACATTCATATGGACAATAGAAAACTATATACTTATACAACTTGGCATGCATCACAGGCAAAGGAGCATAAGTATACAATCTAGGATTTAAGGAGATATTGTTGCACAAAAAAGGTTTTAAAGCTCTGAACAGAGGAAGCATTTTGTGTATTGGCTGGCAAGGAATTCCACAGGACCAGTCCTGAATATATTAGGCTTTTCTTAAACAGCTCAGTAAGAGTGTTTGTAGCTGAAGATCTCAGAGTTCTTTGACCAATGCTGTCAGTGAATGGATTTTTCATGTAATCTGGGTAATTGTTGTTGTTGTTGGTTCGGAAATCCATCCTTTCATCTAGGAGCATCCTCTTACAGAGGTATTTAGAAGCTTGCAGTAACCCCGCCGCTTACTAGGGTGGTCGAGACAGGGTCAGTAGCAGTCGAGGTCCCGTGTTGTGTAGGCTGTGCAAGTAACTTATTTACAGTGCATTGACACCTCCTGACTGTACATATAGACACCTCCTGACTGTACATATAGACCCGTCCCTTTTCCTGACCAGGTGTGTGCGATGTACTACTGTGAGTGGATTTATATAGCGGTCACTGAAAGATACCCAGGTACTTTATTCCCCAAGTGCCTCCGCTGGCGAAGGTCTAGCGTAGCAACTAGTTCCACCATCAGTCCATATTACCCTGGACACCGAATCAGTCCAGCGCCTTGTGAATAGGCGAGTATATATGTAAGCGGTCGCTTGCGAGGGGCGAACCCACGCCAGCTGTAGCACTCCGGGTCAGAGTCAGACACTCTAACCATTCGGCCACGACACGCTGTAATACACATTGAGTGATTTGTGTACAGTAACACCTTTATTGAGTTTAATCGAATTAAATACTGTTTGCAACTGTAGCATGTTAAAAAGTTGAGCAGAAGGAGTATGTTTTGTTTTGTCTAAGATCAAACGTGCTGCAGTCTTTTGCAGTTTATGTATCATGTTCAGTAGTTGGTTTGAGCAATTACCCCAGATACTGATAATATGGGAGAATATGTATCCATTGTAGAATAAAAGTCGCATATTCTGTGGGATTAGACTCTTATGCTTCCTCAGGACAGACAGTAATCTTGAAACAGTAGTACAAATATGATCCACATGAGATTGCCAAGACAGAGTTTCATCTAAATGTAAACTAAGCAATTTTTGATGGTCAACTCTTTCAATAAGGGTGCCATTGATTGTGACATTGAAAGATTCCATACCACATTGTTTTAACTTTTGGGATGACCCTATTAACATTGCTTTAGTTTGACTTGGGTTAATAATCATTTTGTTTTCAGAGCACCATGTGGTTGCCTTAATAATATTTTTGTTAACTTTTGCTTCAAGTACTTTTAATGATTTTGAAATTACTGAAGTATCAGTACAGGAAGTTCCCCATTACTAGTGTATCAAACAAGTTATGTTATTACACTATCAGAGCGGCTATATCTTGTTGGCAATTTATAGAATTTAATGTACCGAAAATATTGAAATCTTCAATTTCCCAGTGCACACGTCTAGAGCCTAACGCAGAGAGCCCCAGGAGTGATCCAACTTGGGTTTTCACCAAACGACATCCCTTCGCCCAAGTGTAAAATGAACCGACTGCGCACGCGCGGAACAGAGTGTGCATGCGCATCACCACTGGTACATTATTCCGAGAACTAATGGGGTGAGCGATCTGGGGTTTTCACCAAACGACATCCCTTCGCCTTAGACTAAAATGGTTTGACTGTGCATGCGCAGAACGGAGTGTGCATGTGCCATCACCTCTGGTACATTATACAGAGAATCCGAAGGGTGAGAAACCTGGGACTTTCACCAAACGACTTCCCTTGGGCCTGGCATTCACCCGTGAAAGTTAGCGAGAATACACGAGAGTTCGCTAGAGTTGGGCTTTTACGGAGAACCCCAAGGGTGAGAGACTTGGGGATTTCCCTCAACATTAGCCCTGGGGACAGGCCTTCGCTCTAGCGTAGACTGGGGGTTTGCACTCAACATTATCCGTTAGGGTCGGACGTTAGAGTATGTAGCCCAATTCAGAACATATTTGCACAACCTTTTGCCAATACGTTTACAGTATTGAGTACAGTCGTGTGGTCATATCGTTCAAGTTGCCAAATTAACAGGTACAATAAAAGCGTAACAGAGATACATCAAATATCACGAATCATTAGATTCTTTGTACCGGTATGTACTTTAGAATAGGTTAACGGGAAGACTATACTATGAAGTCACGTGGCTCTGTCAGTATGTCGGCACCTCTTCCCACTTCCCTTATATGTGTTGTAATTGTGTATATTTTACGTATTTACCAGTCCCCACAACTCACATCCATAAAGGAGGCTTATCCATTATTTCTAATTTCAGATCGAGATCAAGTGTATGAAAAGCTCCTTGGAAGACTTGACCTCTGTACTATATATAGACTGTGCTGAGTGGACAATCCATCACTTACACCATGTTCTCCTGCTCGTCCTGTTCGCAAACATTCACTTGCCAGCCTGATGTACAAAGACATCAACGAACCCAGCATGGAAACATCCGACCGCTGTTCGCCCGTACGACCTGTACACAGGCATTTACACGGCGGGATGCTTTACAGCGCCAGGAACGGATTGCCCATGAGTCACCGACGCATCTATGCGAGACGTGTGGCAACCGATTCAACCATCCGAACCAGCTGAGACGTCACCAGCACATTCTCCATGGACGCAACACACCACTCATTCAGCCTCGTGTGGAGGAACCCATGGAAACGGCTGACACACCGGAGCCCAAGCAGATCTCAACCCCTGCTACACCGGAGCCCATGCACATCCCGCCACCTTCCAGGTCCATACTGATCCCGGCCCCTGAACCTTTGGAGATTTTGCCGTTCTGCAATGAGGAGGGTCAGTTTATCAATTACCCGGTGGACGTGCCCAGCAACATATTTGCTGAAGACGATCCCGTGAGTGACATGTATCGACGCCATTGGCCCAATATCCGGCAATGCTTCCATCGCCGGTGTTGACTGCAAGATCGCTACAACTTTCGACTGACGAACCTAGCGCATCTCTCCAACTACGTCAACGCCATCTTTCACGACCATTCCTGTGCATTCAAGCTTAATCTTTCGTTTGGCTACCTGTTACGACACAAGGCAACGGACCAACTGCGATACTATTACCCGAGTGCCAATACTCACGTATACGCCAAGCCATTCACGGTAACTGATCGAACTTCACTGGAGATGGCTATGACCCAGGTCGACTTAGTGGATCCCTTGGACTGGGCTCAACGACAACGCCCAGACACCCAATGGACCGTGGAGATGGCAACGAACGTCACCTTTTTCGTCACCAAATTGACAGATCACCCCATTGGCACATTCATCGACTTACCGGCTTGGCTGAAACAGCGAGAAGGCATGCATCCTTCAGTAGGCGGCACCAATGGACCGTATACCGACAGGAAATGTTTATCGCGATGTATGGCGATTCATTTGGAACAGGTACCAGCCAGAATGTGTGACCGTGCCGCCAACGAATACTACAAGGCCTATTTAAAAGACCAAGAGATTGAACCTCACCATTTCCGTGGTGTGCCGTTGAGTAAACTAGACGTGGTCGAAAGGTTGTTCGAGGTCAATATTTTTGTCTACAACCTCACCCGTGAATCCGACGACTAATTCATCGCCCACCTAGTCTATCGGTCACCCGAGCGTTATACCATGACCCTGAATCTCAACTTGCACCAGGACGGGACCGTGGGTCATTTCTCGTACATTATAGACCTGCACAAATACGCCCAGTCCTACATTTGTGCCAAATGTCACCGCGTCTTCAAAGAATCGTTCAAATTACATAGGCACGAGAAGACATGTGATGGCGCCGTCAAACTGAAGTACCCTGGCGGCGTCTTCCACAACACCCCGACCATCTTTGAAGAGCTCGCCGAGGAAGGCATCGACATTCCCATCCAGCAGCGCTATTTCCCGTTCCGTGCCTGTTACGATTTTGAATCCATTCTTGAACCCATGGAAGCGACCTTGGCGAAAACGTAATGGACACAACGCCACATTCCACTCAGTGTGAGTATCCATACCAACGTGCCCGGGTACGACACCCCACTGTGTTTGGTCTCCATGGGTGGCCCCCATGAACTGATTGCCCGGATGATGGAGTATTTGGATACTGTGAGTCTAGCCAGTTTCGAGCACCTAGTTTCCACCTTCCAGTATGCCTTAGACGAGCTAGACTCCCGTATTACCACCCTTCCCCATGACATCGAGGACATGGAGACTACCGGGGATATCGAGAACATCGAGGATACGGAGATTACGGAAGACACCAAGGACGAGGACACTCCATCACCCGTCAATCCACCCAAGTCCTATGCTCAGAAACTGAAGTTGCGCTTGCTGGAGTACTTGAGTCAGTTGCCCGTCCTCGGGTTCAATTCGGGGCGTTACGACCTCAATCTCATCAAAACCTTCTGTACCCGTATCTCGCCAAGGCCGGCACCGTCAAGTATGTCATAAAGAAGACCAACGACCACGTGGCCCTTTCCACCACTACGCTTCGTTTCCTGGGTGTGCGAAATTACCTGCCACCCAATTACAGTTATGATCAGTGGGTGAAAGCATACGACTGTACCCAGAGGAAAGGTTACTTCCCGTACACCTATATGACGAACCTGGACCACTTAGAAGACACCCAGTTGCCACCCAGGGAAGCGTTTTACAATGAGCTGAAAGGGGAAGCTCTGTCGGAGGCCACCTACATCGAACTCCGACAAGTGTGGAACCGCCACAGCATGAAGACGTTCCGAGATTTCCTCATATGGTACAACAACTTGGATGTCGTACCCTTCCTTGAGGCGACAGAGAAGATGTTCCGGTTATATCAGAGTATGGGCGTGGACATGTTCAAGGACTGTGTAAGCATTCCCGGACTCACCTTGCGGTACCTTCTTCCACGACCTGCCCACCTTCTTTTCGCTCATTGATCAGAAAGACGCCGACATGCACACGTGCCTGAAACAGAATATCGTAGGTGGGCCGAGTATTGTGTTTCATCGCTACCATGAGCAAGGTGTCACCCATATCCGAGGAGGAAAACTCTGTGATAAGATCATTGGGTTTGATGCCAATGCCCTCTATCTGTCGTGCCTCGCTAAGCCAATGCCAGCAGGTCATTACATCCGGTGGCTGCCCCAAGACAATCATTTCAAGGCGCAACGCTCCACCAAACATCTAGCGGAACACTGGCTCGATTGGGAAGCCCATCAACGGGGAGTCTCCATCCGTCATCAAGCCAATGCCACCGAGAAGCGAATCGGTGATCGCCGACTCCCTGTGGATGGATTTGCCTTCATCGACAACAGACCGACTGTGTTCCAGTTCCATGGGTGCTACTGGCACGGACATGAGTGTGCCTATGCCAGGGGTCGCTACAATGATCGGCGAGGACTCAGCCCTCAAGCCCTGCGGGAAGAGACACAGAAAAACCGAGATTACATCAAGGGGCTGGGCTACGATTACGTTGAGCTGTGGGAGTGCGAGTTCAAACACATGCAACAGACCCAGCCCGAATTGCGGGAGTTCTTGCAGACCTACGACCGACCTTTGGATTGCCACTGGACTCGCACCACAGCCCAACTCCTTGACGCTGTCCGCACCGAGCAACTCTTTGGCTTTCTGGAATGTGATATCCACGTCCCCGAGCACCTGAAACCAAGGTTTGCTGACTGTCCACCTATATTCAAGAACACAGAGGTCAGTCGCGACGACATCGGCGACCACATGAGGGCCTACGCTGAAGAGCACCACTTCCTGACACAGCCCCGACGCATGCTCATTGGGAGTATGCATGGTGAGAAAATTCTCCTCGGCACCCCTATCCTACGGTGGTATATGAATCATGGTCTGGAAGTTACCCGGGTGTATCAAGCCATGGAATATACACCCAAGGCCTGTTTTCAAGGTTTTGCCGACACAGTGACCACTGCTCGACGAGGAGGGGATGTGAACCCAAGTAAAGCCATTATCGGCGAGACATATAAAACCATTGGCAACGCATCATACGGGAAAACGGTCACCAACCAAGATCGCCACGTCACCGTGCACATTTGCAATACCAAACAAGCCCGTAAACGGATCAACTCTACTCTGTTCTGTCGGATGGATGCCATTGATGACGACACCTACGAAGTCACATGCGATAAAAAGACCATCACCTACAACTTACCTCTACAGATCGGATGTATGGTGTACCAATATGCCAAGTTACGCATGCTAGAGTTCATCTATGACTTTATACACGTGTATTTCGACCAGAGCGATTGGCAGTTGATGGAGATGGACACAGATTCCACCTACATGGCTGTCTCCAACGCCGACTGGGAGAGTTTGGTGAAGCCAGAGCTAAGGGATCAGTATGAAGCCGAACGGGATCAATGGCTGCCTCGACGTGACCACTACCAGCACGACAAGCGAACCCCTGGTCTCTTTAAGCTAGAGTGGAGTGGTGAAGCCATGATCGCCCTGTGTTCCAAAACCTACTTTTGTTACGGCAGTGACAACAAGTTCAGTTGCAAGGGGGTGAGTCGACGCGATCCCAACATCAACAAGGCCCTGTACCTGAACGTCCTTCAGAGCAAAGCCAGTGCCACTGGGACCAACAAGGGATTTCGTGTTGTCGAGAACCAGATGCGATCCTACATCCAGCAGCGAGACGCCTTCACCTACTTTTACCCTAAACGGAAAGTCCAGGCCGATGGTGTGAGCACCACGTATTTGGACATTTCAGAGATAAGATTCAACCCGGACAGTGTGAATGTATAA
>JAVTVY010036304.1:0-15919 GCA_036873755.1 Hanleya hanleyi | reverse complement strand
GGGGGGGTGAGTGCAAGGTGGGCCTACTCAGCCCACGGGCTATAAATTATAAGCAAAGATATTTGACAATTATACAAATTTTGATGAACGACTAGCTCAACATCTGTATAAAAGAAGATCCTATGGGCTTCAATATACTTTCCAACAAACTAATCAATGCTGCGAGATGCTGAACAGATGCGATGGAAAACAATTAGAGGACATTAGAATATACACTTGGTAATCATGAGAAACATGTAGATGTATGCTTAATTTTGTACATCAAACAAATATGACGATGTATACGAATTTGTCAAAGGCAACGACCCAGAATCCATCGTATTCTCGGGTCTGAATATGATGTGCCGAGAGAAGCTTTCATATGGTTGCTTTTTAGTCGCCAGACGTCGTCAATTTTTCCCACCTCTTTCATATCGCTCCAATTTATTACCTGTACATGGTAGGATTCTGCTCGTGGACTGTTAGTTCCCGAGGCCCGCCCTCTGTACATGTCACTCGACAAATATATGTAGGTTTCTTGTTTTGGCGGGAAGTTTAAGCCGTACGACGTCTGGCATTGCAGGGTTTTTTTTTGTATTCTTGCATTCACCTTTTTTAACCATATTGGGGTGTTTATTCCATCGGGCGTCCTCATTGCTCATCCATTAACATCAGATGAGTCATTTGTTTGAGCTGATCTGTCATCTCAGTTCCCGAGCTACCGTATCAAATTCCAGTTACGACCGCGAATCCATCGAACTATTGGATCTGAATGCGATGTGCCAAGGGAAGCTTTCCTGCAGAGTAATACGGTTGCTTTTTAGTCGACAGGCATCATCTCTAACTACTATTGGACTCAAATGGCCCTCGACTTATGCCCTCTTATAATTAATAATTGATTTGCCCATTGGTAAAGGAAAATATAACACCCAGCAAAAATAGGTGTTTAACAGCGGCGTAACAGGCTTGGAAAGAATTGGTGCGAATTTATCCAATGCCGGATGCTAATACAAATATGTGGGAGCTCTCTTTCACAAATATTATGTATCCAGTCAGATTTGCGAAATTGAAAAACAAAAGGAAATTTATTTGAAGACAGGTGGATAAACTGATTGCCTTATTCTTGGAACCTAATTCAACAATTGATTTGACATTCATTAGATAGCCGTGCATAACAGACAAAGTGTTACGTTAAGACAGTTGCTCTAACCCGCTTTCCGCTCCAAATCATATCAGCCTAGTTATCTCAGTAGAAACAACAATGTACCTTTTTCAAAGCATCATCAATTCAATGTTGAACATGACAGTTTTGCCGTTTGTCTCTTCGAATACTCAGCCACGTACGGTTTAACCTTTCCAGGCCTGCGACATGTCCCCTCCCCACTATTTATTTTCGTTACACCTCGGTGTAGAATGCCGAAACTTTCCATACGACATATCTGGGGCAACTTCGTTTTTACCGATTATTTTTCTTCATTTTTTTCTCTGAAACACTAATAAATATGATCGAGAATAGTTAGTTGAAGCAAAATAAATTACTTTCATGCCCTTTTAGGCAAGTACAATTCCAAAAATGGAGAGAAAAGACAGAATAGTAACTTTCTGATTTTACCCATGATCCTATGTACCTAGGATTGTGCAAATAATCCGAAAATGACACCAATAAGTTTCGGGAAAATTTCAGCCCTCTGCTGTTTGTTTATTTTGTGATATTCAAACTTTTTTCAGCAAATAAGTAACAACAGCAACAACAGGTCTAACCACTTAAATCTATTTGGCATGGGGTCATCTGGTGAGGGAGGGGAATTGGTCACAATTTGTTATTTGCGTGTTTTCTTCGCAAAAACTGCTTGATAAATTAGTAAATAATAAATCTGATGTGAAGTAAAATACCTTTTGTCCGCTTTTCATAGCAGAAAAGCAGAAATTTTAAAGAAAATAATAACGAAAACACCACTTTTCTGTTATCCCACATGGTCGCCATTTTTAATTTACCCATGATCCTCTGCTTGGAGGTTATGCAATTAGGTTCAAAATGACCCCAATATGATAAACTACAAAGTCACGGAGTGTCGGCTCTAAAGTTTTTGTCGTTTCGGAGATAGGAGAAAAACAACAGGAGGGGCGGAAAGTGCAGGTAGTGTTAAGTGCACGAAGATCTTGTAACCTTCCCAAGAGCAGTAGTTTTCTTTTGAAAATCTCTAACATCTATATCGAATTTGTCTCCAAATGATAGTGTATGCGAAGGAAATATATCGAAATCAAAACCTATAACGTCAATGCGTGATATTTCGAAATCCCTAAAACGTCGCATAATGATTTTGATGGGAGAATCTGTAAAACAAACTGACCAAATAACAGGAAATACAAGGCCTTTATCATGTTAAAATATGCATTAAAAAGATAATGATTTTAAGTGAACCATGTGATGAGTCAGATAAGCACTGTTGTCTGATTACTATCATTAATTAAAAATCCACAACATAATGATCTAATCTGGGAACACATGATCTGGCACGCACGCAAAATCTTGTATAATTGAATTAGATAACTCAAACAAATTAGCTTTGAAACATTAAATAATATTTCCTTCTTCCTTGTCATAAGACACAACATTTGAATGTTGTCAAAAAATATAACTGACTTAGCAGGTTGAATTTTGTTTTCGTTTTAAAAGAAATGATGGCCGAGATACAGGAGAAGATACATGCGTCAGCCAATGGAATCGCT
Organism: Hanleya hanleyi; assembly: GCA_036873755.1. NCBI lineage: Eukaryota > Metazoa > Mollusca > Polyplacophora > Lepidopleurida > Hanleyidae > Hanleya > Hanleya hanleyi. The sequence continues at coordinate 13,210 of JAVTVY010036304.1, read as the reverse complement.
TCTTTACCGTGAATATCTTTATCAGTCCCAATACGCGCAACTGACCCAGAAACCCAGCAAACTGTGACATAATACTTCGAAACTGTGACACTCCAAATATATTCTGATATTCTGTTACTTTTTGCTTATTTTAATTGTGAAGATTCCGACAGGTTCGGTAATATATTTTGTTTGGAAAAGTAAGAATCCGCGCAATCAAGTGTGATTCATGAGCGTATGTTTTGAATGGAACAATGGACTGATTCTACTTTAATTGAAGCAACTTTTGTGCAGTAGAATCTTCTTTGAATTTCAAGTCGTTTGAGAAGCCTAGTTTAGAAATTACAATCATCCAAGGTCTGCCTCAGGTTTTCAAATTCCATCTTGAATTGTTTTCAGCGTATTTCAAAATATTGTATTCTAAACTAATGCGATTAACACAGGTAGATACTTCATGTAAGCCTCTTGGTCTATGTCTTTGTGCAGCTGAAATTTCTGAGTCTATACACATTGCTGTCTATTGTAGACATTTTTCCATGATTTTTTCGATTATTGACGCGGAAATTCTTTTATGGACATGTCCAGACCTGGAAGCTCCCCTCCCCTAATTGGAGCTGAAACTTACAACACTACACCCTTGGATATAGCTTGGAGAAAACTTGAAAAAAAACAAGATGGTCGCTTTGATGACGTCACAGTGACGTTATTTCTGTGCCTTTGTTCTCGTTATTATTGCTTATATCTTTATTTCTTATCTCTTCCTAAGTCCTTTTTGTCACTGCTAATTCGTTCAGTTTGGTATCGTTCTTTAAATCATTACCTACATGTACTTAAACCTCTAAACTTGCTATTTCCGCCTCCAAATCAGTTTCGTTCTTCCTTTTCTTCTTTTTCTTAATCGACGAATATTTAGTGGTGTCGCCTCGAATTTTCATCAATAGTGCCTCTAAGAACAATTGATTATCTATACATCATTGTACTTCGATAGAGAGTGTATTTCTCAGTTGATGTCTACTATATGGTAATGGGGCGTATTCATCTATTGTGTTGTCTACCAGATGATTTACTACGTCCACGTACTGTTTATCTCTAAGCAATGAGCAATTTAGTTTCCAGAAACCGCGTCCCCTCTCAATGTTTGTAAATTGACATCTAAGGTTATTGCTGAATGATCCGTTTTATATCCAGGGATTATATCAGATTTTGTTGTTATATTGAATACAGCCTGGCTTGTTAAGAAGAAGTCTAATCTAGCTTGTTTCCGTGGGTTTTTCTTTCACCACGTATATTCGTGTGTTATCCTTCAGCTATCGGCAAATGCGCGTTCTCCCTTAACATTTATTACGATACAGTTTTTTTTTAGCGTTTGGGTCATTAAGGTGTTTATAAGTTTCTATATCTAGGTCTGGGTTCAATCCCCGGATATGGTAATAGATGAATTTCCGATTTCGTCAATTTTCTTTCCTTTATATTATTATAAAATGAGGGTTTATCGTAATTTGTACCGTAAATATTCGTAACTGGCGTTTCATGTATCTCAACATTCGATATTAAATATAATCTTCTGGATTATTTTCAGTAGAGTTTTCTTCATATTCGAAATTATTATTGAATAATTATGACTCCGCGCGAATTCGATTTGAAGGGGCTCACCCAGGCGTCCAGTCCCAACTCATTTCTAAGTTTGTTCAATTTTAATGTGTGGGTGTGTTGAAGACATATGACAGAACACCCTTTTTTTCTTAAAATAGTGTAATACATCTAGTCTTTTTGTTTTAACAGCCAATCCCTGACACTTCATAGAAACAATATGTACGTTATCCGCCATTAATTCTTAAAAAAGTCTCAAGAAACGAGTGCAAGATGTCAGTTTGGCATACATCTGAAGTTGTGTTTGTAGTGAAAATTGCGTTACTGGGAGTATGTGCTTTTGTCCGGTCCTCAAATCGTGGACCGAATTAAAATTGGTCCGATGGTTCCATCTTGCTCCATAAATTCAACAGTTTCATTTTGCGATGTTTTATGACATAGTGTTAACCGACAACATCACCCTTCATTGCGCCAGCGAATATGGTGCCAACAATTTGAAGAAATATCGTAAAATGTAAATGCTGAACGTTGGAAGAAACGAGATTAATTTTAACAAGTATTTCGCTCTTGTATTCCTATATGTCATAAATCCATTTGCAAAGCTGGAATACGAAAGCGGAATTGCGATTTTCATCTTTCTACTTTCATTTTTGTGAGATGGAAATCTGGAATACGGGGGCGATGTCGAGCTTTCCATCTTCCTACTTTTAATTTTGCAAGATAGAAAGCTCGAATATGAGGGCGATGTAGAGCTTTCCATTTTTCTACTTTAAATTTTGCAAATGGAAAGCTGAATTCTCATGTGTTAAACGGACTCATGTACTCGCCTTGCCCGAACGTGATACGCTTTCTCTTCAGAATACGGCTTGGCGATGTCATAGATCTGTTAATATATCGCAGTCCATTACAAGCATCTCGCCCGTCATTCATAATTCAGCCGTCGTCCATTAAAGAATATCCGCGTCCATAATCCAACGACCTATTCCATATTCCATATAACAGTATTAGCACCAAATTCCAAAACACAATCATAGTATACATAAACATAGGCTAGTTTCCTGCAAGAGAGAAGCGTCAACAGAAGCCAGTATACCACAAATCAATTTCAAATTTGCAATACAAAGACCGCTTGCCATGCTTGGATTTTGTTGTTCCGGTCCTATCAAGATTGGTTATAACATAATGTGCGTTTCTGGTTTGAATAATTTCGCCTATTTAGTAGGTCAAGATAAATGACGGACCGTTATTATTTAACTTGAGAAGTTAACTTTTTTAACTTACACATTTTACAACAGCGCAAATATAATTGTATTTTACAAGATAGGATTCACGTGTGATTCTTTACATGCGTCATGCCCATGTTGTTGTTGTGGTTGTTGTCATCCAATTAGTCAGTGTTGTGTTGGTAGTTGAACTTCTAGGGTTGCGCTAAGCTAAATCTCCTTTATACATAAATCACTCTGTACTAACGCTTGTTACTGTTTAGTTACATGTAGACGCTGCGGTCAGACATTCGGAAGTAAATGCAACAGGATTATATACAATTTAAATAAAGACACTGATTGACTATCTAAAAAGCCCTGGGTTACCTTCATGTTTCTGTCTATATGTAGTTGTGTAGAGTGGGAAAATGTTAGTCGTTGTGTTGTTCTTCTTCCTGTTATTGTTGAGTACCCAGGGCCCACCTGAGTTACAATTTTGTTTACTTTTATAGTGCTACAATTAAGTTAGTTTCGTTTTCATCTGTATTGTATTGCTCGGCTTAATTCTACATGTTTATATGTTAGTGTTTTTTTTTTATATATATATTGGAATCATTCCCCTCAGACTCGCGAAGGAAAGTCGAAAGTTGTTGTGTATTCATGTAAAGTTTCAGATAAAACCGTGTCTTTGTATGTAATACATGCCTTTGTCATATGAGCAATTCTCTGGAGGAAGTATATATTTGTATCGTTATACTCATTTACTTTGTTACTGTGTTGGGTCACAGTACGATTGTAATTTCCAATAAATCCAAAGTGTAAGTTAATAAATATTGTTTTACCGCCAAATAGCAGTGTGTTTCTCAGTCGAGTGGTCTCGGTATCCTTTCATAAAACCGTTTTACGCTCCAGTGATCACCACCCACTCTTTAGACAGGGGAGCTCTTGTTGGGTAGTGGATTTGTGCGCCAAAAATGCAAATATTGAGAAAAATCATTTGTGGGCAAAGACTGGCTATCCACTGTCCGACCTGATGCCTATGCGCTATCACTATACCCCAAATTCTCGTAGCCTTTTTATTCCCACATGCCATTCCGAGTTAACATTTCCGTTGGAATGCTACAGGCCTACATATAAAGTCAATCTAGTCACATGACTCTTACCGGTATACGAGGATGTTTATGCGATTATAGATTAGAGAAATGTAGATAACCATATCACAAATCCATTTTAATGCAAGCCTGAACCCTTGTTGGCTGATAATAACTAATTTTTAACCTTGGGAATTCTGTGGGCAAACTTCCTTGTTTATTATATCATTATGTACTTCGGTCCTTACATAGTTTTGGTACTTCCAACGGCAATCCAAGCCAGTGAATTAGTTGGAGACTCGATTTCAAGGGCCTCTCAGGCTGGTGGTTTTATAATTCTTAAATACTTTAAGACGCAATTTAATTTCACTGTCGTAATGCTCGGGGCAATTGCTTTCGTAGTTTGATAGATGAATAGCATAATAGGTTATGAATGAAAATATCGTAGTCTTGTATGTGTTATGAGCTGTGTGAAGCTACATGTAGTTTGATATTGGACCTTCGATTTTCACAGGTTGTCTTAGTCAGGTTAAATATTTGTAAATATTCGTTGGATCTTCATTGGAAAAATTGTCCCTGTTATGGAGTTGTCGCCGGTAATCAATCGGTACTCACATTTGAAATCTTTCAAATCATCATGTCTTGCTAGCATCATTGAAAAATGATGATCTCTTCCATCTTGAAGAGAACCATATTGTGTTTTTTATTTCTATTTCATACACATTTGGAATATATGCTGACTGTCATATGAATTAGGTCTTTTGATCATTGACTCGGAAATTCTTTTTTGGACGACGGCTGAATACTGAACTTCGGATCTGACGCTTGCTATTATAAATCAGTCACATTGTCCACTTTCCAAAACTTACAATTTGACTATTTATTACCATATCGACTTCGGTAATTGGGACAGAACCCCCGACCCATAGCTACAGTATTAGAAGTAAGAGTCTAATCAATTATACTTCGAATTTCATTTGTTTTATTTGCAGGTTACTATTTTGGAATTCCTGTAATTTCCAGACAATATCGTCCATCAGTCATGTTTATAGCAGTAGGCTTTTATCTACAGTTTGTGTTCGTTGGGAATACACTTTGCCTCATCGATCGCCCAGCGCTGGCTCATAGATGGAACTCAAATAAAGCAGGCGATGTTTCCAGATCTCTCTGGCTGTGCTCTGAACACTGCCTTTGTTCGCAAAAGCGGTCTGTCTCGTGCAAAGATATCAGCTACGTACCAAAAGTGCCCCCGGATACTGATTGGCTCTCGATGGACCGCTCGTATCTGGAGGTTATAAACAAGAGTACATTTGCCAGTATCACGAAGTTAACGTTGAAATATCTAGGCCTCACAAAGTGCAGAATGGAGCGCTTGTTGAATGACTCATTTCTCTTTCTGGCGTTCGAGCATAGACTTGAGCGGAAACCGCATACCACCGATTGAAATTTAGGAAGCAGTATGTAATCTGCAAGCCACTGAAGTTACAGAAATGCTCCTGAACAATATGTCATTGACAAGGATACCACACGGATTTTTAGATTGTCTTTCTTATACATCAGTGAAATTCTTCAGTTTGGACGACAACTGGCTTGAAAATTTTCCCGGAGATGCTCTCTCGACCGTGCCGAACTTGAAAATATTGAAACTGGATGGCAACAAATTACATCAACTAAATGACACAAACATTTTTAAGGGAATTGTCCTTCAGCCGTAATAGGTTTAAAACCATGTCTTCAAGGGTTGTCCAAATCTTGGAAAACTATTCTTGAGTAACAATGACCTAAACGAGGTAACCAAAAACCAACTCAGACAAATGTTTGCGCCCCTTCAGAAATTAAATGATCTAGATCTTGGAAACACCCAATTACATGTCATTCCGCGTACCTTGTTTGGCACACTGCCATCTTTAGGTGTTTTAGACTTATCTGCTAACAGAATTTCAAAGTTGAAATCCAGATATTTTATCAATGCTACACAGTTAACTGCACTCAATTTGAACGGCAATCAAATCAGTGTGGTGAACGAGACTTCATTCCCTCAAACTTTGCTTTCGCGATTGGAAAAACTGAATCTCGGCCTGAATCCATTGTCATGTACTTGTGGACTTGTCTGGTTCAGGAAATGGATAAATGAGACGAATATCGACCTGGGCGATATGAATCAGTATGTTTGTGCCAGCCCCCCTAAATGGAGAAAAATACCATTACTGCAGTTCAACCCCACCGACCAAGATTGTAATGAGGAACAAGGAAACATATTTATCCCTATTGGTTCATCGCTAAGCGGCCTGGTTGCCCTAGTAATTATAGCTGTGATGATTGGCCTCAAGTACAAAAATCATTTTCGCTATATTTACCTCCTGTGTCGATCGAGGTTGAGTCAGTATACTGAAGTTGATGACGTCACTATTTACTGCTATGATGCGTACGTTGTGTATAGCCCAGAGGACCAAGACTGGGTGATGGACGAACTCGTACCCCGGGTAGAAGAACAAGAGGGGTATAAACTATGTCTCGTCGACAGAGACGTCATTCCACGTGGCTATGTAGTCGATGATCTCATGGAAAATTTGAAATGCAGTAGAAAAATTATTGCTATTTTATCCGACAACTTTGCCAAGCATGACTGGTGTACATTGCAGTTGACCATGGCTCAAACCATGTGTTTAGATGAAAGAAAAGATATCTTGATCGTAGTAAAGTTGGGGGAAATCCGACAGGAACACATGAATAACAGGCTGATGCTGTTGATGAGAGACAAAGTCTACATTGATTGGTCTGACTCTAGTCTGAACCGGCACCTCTTCTGGCAGAAAATTGTAAGAGCATTGACCAGACCTTGCGTTGCAAATGAGTCTTAATGGTATGCTAATGCTCATTTTATCTCAGCGCAAACCTCTTTTCAATAAAGTTCTTATAGAAGTTCTTAGAGAAGTCATTTCTTCAAAATTCTTGCTTTTCTGCATGGACGCGGTAATTTGTTAATGGACGACGGATGAATACTGAATGACGGATTAGACACTAGCATTGACATAATAAATGACGATATGAAAAGGAAACTTTCGGCTTTCGGTATATCGAAATGAGTGTTTTAGCGGATTATCAATATTGGTATTCGGGAAACCGGTATTATGCCATAAATTTTTACGTCTATCTCTAGGTCTACGACATTTAAAGATTGCTTTTTCTTCTATGAATGCTTAGCGTGTTTGAGACAATAAGACTTTTTTTGTCAAAATCTGCAACATTAAACTGGTGCTGAGGTTTTATTTCACCAAACTTGTTCTGTTTTCTGTCTCGAAGGACTCAAGGACAGCTTTCTACATTGGAAGCGAATATATATATATGAAGCTTTGAAATAATCTGTTTTTGAAAGCATCTGCATATAGCCATATTCATGAGAGAACAGATATAGGTCTGCCAGAAGGGTTACACAATTAGTACCCATTGGAATACCTATATGCTGCTGATATTTTGTATTGCCAAATTTCACATAGATGTTATTAATGAGAAATTCGAGCAACTCTATAAACAAAGAAACATCTCATGAATGATATCCCTTGTATGTAGTAGAGCTAAGAAAATCTTCATGCTTCTGGCATTAATATATCAGCGATCACTTTTCTTGAACACCGATACTATTAATGAACTAAAACGGACAATAAGGTCCTGATGAGGGATTGTAGGATAGAGTCGAGAAATCTCATGTGGATACATGTCTGTACGGTATACATGTATGACCATTAGCATCAACTTTCTTCCGCATTTTGATTTTTTTCAATATCCACCTGCATTCAATGCCAGAGTTTCCCAAATGCTTTTACTTCCTGAGGGACCCTCGTCAACAGGGTTGAAAGAAGCTTTTTGGTGCAGCTTCTAGAACCAGCTATAAATCTGGCTTTGTGTGGTGATTTATGCATTTTGGGAGTCCAGTACGCTTTCGGTATATCGTATTGAGTGATTGGAAGACAGGTACCTCTTTCCTTGAGAAAAGTTTTGTAGTTGTTAAATAAATCTTCCAGAGAGTAAGCAGACGTATTCAGCGATATTGTGCTTATACTCAATTCCTTAACCAGTACATGGAAAAAGTAATATTTACATATGGATATTATACTATTTGGAACTTTGTCTGCTGGAACTATGACAAATCTACTCTGGAGATTTGCGAGAACTTCTTGCGAACTGAGGTTTCTCAGTACTTGTTTTGCTTGGGGAAAGGTACTACCGTCAATATGGCGGATTGCTTCAACGACCTTGTTCCAGCCAGTCAGAGAGTACTATAGGTTCAAATTTATCTCGCTTTGACCACTCAATAACATATTCTTCTACCGGTCCGCCTTCAGGTTTATTACTTTTTCGGCTCTCTATGTTTAGGTCCCTTCATCGGGAGTGTTTTTAGGTTCTCACCACTTACTATTTCAAGGTCACCATTCACGCCATAAAGTTCGATGATTTACAATCACAACTATAGCTTCCAGACGTGTATAAGTTCCAGTTAAACTCCTTGGCAGCATTAGAGTAATTGAATATTTTGGTGGCTATAGATTTAGTATACTTATATGAAATGCGAGAAGGTTCTGCGAACTTAAAATAGTTTGGTACAGCGCTGCGCTTGGTTCAGGATTCGTGGTGAATTACTAATGTCCAGTTCTTTATCCATGTAGTTGAGTTTCAAGAAAAATCGGTCTTTGAATGTTTCGATTATGTTCACTGGACAATACAATCGAAAATGCGCTATATCTTGACAAATTTTATTGATTGCGGGTGGTATAATATTTCCTGAAGGCAAAGATCGTTGTATATCTCTGGCAATGCGATTTAAAACTCTCAGCGATAACCCATACAGGACTGTACACAAGCTATGTATACTGCTGGGTGTGTTAGTTAAACCCACTAAATAATTTAAAGTGATATGATCATGGATCAACGCACTAGTAAACTTTCTCCAACCATGGCTGCGATATCTCTGTAGGCGGAGTTTAAGTACCTGGGTAATATTGGATATATTTGAACGGCCGTTTGGAACATTGCCTAACCCTTTGACATTATCATTTAAACCATACGGAAACACTGACCCAAGCTCCAGCATCCAGAACAGTTCCCGCTCTCGTATTTTTCTCCCAAATCCAAAGGGGGAATCCTTGGCAGATGGGCAGACTAGGTCTATAATCTGGATACTGAAGTTGTCCCAGCCATGGTCGGGACCAGAAAGATGTTTGCCTATGAGCAATACCTTTTATCTAACGGATTTTCTGTGACCGTTCACCCTCAGATGGAGTCTTTCGGTGGTCTTATCAACATACTATTGACAACACTTCTTCACACTTTTGACACTCACGAGTCAAAAATGACGTATAACAGCACTGACTGACGTTAGAAATTGGGCTTTTGTCTTTTTGGCTGTTTCGTATGGACATTTTACAGTATATACACTGACATTATGGAATATATAAAGGTGTTGGAAAAAGATATCTCGGTACTGACAAGAAGTCATATGACCCGACCCCACTGCATTTTGCAAAAGAGATTTAGACTTGTTTGGACAACACTGACCGCATGTCGCATGTGCTTTGGATTACACCAAGCATGTGGTTAGCTCTACTCGCAGATACGTTTACATGATGGTCCCAAGATAAATTGGACGAGACATGAACATCAAGATCACTAAAGCTGTTCACAATCTCCGTGACTTTTCCATTAATGGTGTATCTAACCCTACCTGGCCTGGGCTTTTTGGGACCTGTCCAGGCCTTGGGTGGGGGGGCATAATTATTTCCTTACCCCTTGAGAAAGGAAGCTGAAACTTACCAAACTATACCCTTGGATCAATCTCTATCAGAAAATGTAAAAAAAAATCCTAGATAGCCTCTTTGATGACGTCACAGTTCGGTTTTTCGGTCAGATTTTCCGAATTTTTTATTTATGCAATTTCTTCGCAAATGCTGCATGATAAATTAGTAAATTTTGATCCACTTTTCATCGCGCAAAAGCAGGAATTTTGACGAAATTTGACGAAAAAAAATCACTTTTCTGGTACTTCACGTGGCCGCAAACCGGGAGACGTGGCCAGGTCTCCTGGTTCTACCCTTCCGGTTTCAGCCGTGAAATTTCACGATCCATCTCGAAGGCATCGCGAAAGTGCTTTAAGTAATTTGACGTGACGCTTAAACGCTGCAGGGTTTCGTTTTCTTTTGACGGACAGTACTTTTCATTCATCAGCATTGAAAGGCATGTCCCACAAAATACTCCAGTTCACTAATTCGTTGAAGGCTGTTTGAAGTTGCACGCAATCGGCTGTTCCCTTAATTTCTGTAATACACCTGGACTCATCTGTGAATAGAGCTACCTTTTTTTCATTACTCACCACAGTCCTGCATTTACATATTGTAAAAACAATAGAGGTGCCAAGATAAATGGTGTTCACCCAGTGTCACGTTTGTGTGGTAATTAATTTCCGTGTTTCAATACACCTAATATAGTATACTCAAGTAGCATGGTAGATATACCCCATCTACTGAGTCACAATTTAATTCAATTCAATTCCTTTATTGTATAAACATCTAAAATGGACCGTATACATGGTGGGGGAGACACCTCCTCCACAGAACATTAAGATCAACATTTAATACAGTAACAGAAGCTACCAACATATAGGGGAGACTACTCGTACAAATAGTCAATTTTATGTTTCCCATTACTTATATCAGAAATGAACTTCTTCTTATATGATATATGACTAGAATACAAACGGATGCGATATAGAGCACTAACATGACTGATGACTAGGAACATTTACCGCTACCGTTTTTGTTTTGTTTTTTAAAACAGTTGTAAATATACTTTGCAATTAAATTTGAAGTTTCTAATGGTGTAAATAATCAAAATGATCAAAATATTGAACTTGATCATAAACCTGCGCAATATCGAAGAATGCTGTTTTCAACTGGGATTCATTACTGTTCGATCTGTGAAAACATTCATTGGTAAACAATTCACAGAAATACTCGGATTTGAATCGAAGGAAAACGCAAGTTTTCTCACAGCTGGTGGCATGAAGAAATACAAGAATGGGTTGATGGCACTATTAAGAAAAACCAGCCCTGTTGTGAGACTTCAAATGGCAAAATCCGACGGCGATAGTTGGACATGAAACGTAAAGACAATCATCGCGAAGATATTCGAGGGTGTCCAGGATAAAACAAAGATTGACGTTATTGCCAACACAGCTCGTCCAGAAACAGTTTTTCTCGGAGTTTCGTTCTCAGAGTTGACCAATCCCTTGCCAAGCTGATAGACTTTAATTGCATGGAATGTAACGACGACAATTAGAGGGATGAAGAAACAGAGAATGCAATACACGATGACGTAAACTTCGCTATTATTCTTTATGATACACGAAGTCTCAGTGGCATTATTTCTTAAAGTACCTCGTCCTGTCCAGAGCATTGCTGTTGAATTGTACGCATACAATAGAATCCATAGAATAACACATAACCACGCCACCTTCTTGGCTGTCAAATGACGTCTGGCAAAGAACGGCTTTAGAAGAATCAGATAACGTACCAAAGAAAACAGAGCCAAGTGGTAAGCACTGAGTCCGCCGTCGAATATATGTTGATAAAGTACAGTTTGCAAATCGCATCCGGAATGTCGGGTATAAATACCAAATACCAGATCGAACATACACATGCATCTGCCAACGCCAGACTTAACAATATAATATATGTAGGGGACATCCGTAGACTTTTACGTCGTAAAATAGTCAGGATAAGAAACAAATTCCCAATTATACCAATGCAACACACGATATTGATAAAAATGTTGAGGCCGATGGGAATGTATTCTGTTCGGTTGTTGAGTTTGGTATTGTTGGAATGACTGCTCAAATTATTCACGATCTCGTATGGGTCAATGTCGACAAGCTCTCCCCTGAGGTCTACGTCTGTCACGTTCAGCATATTTCGTTGCAAATGGTGAATAACTGGTCCTCCTGTGAATGCTTAAAGGCAGATTTGACCTTCAAATTTTGAAATTTTCAATCGTCTTTTCATGATAAGATTGAGTCACCGTTTGATGAACATATACAATCTGGTCTGTAAAATCGGGATGACGTTGATTATTAAAACAGATATATTCCTTGAATATTGGATTCTCTTTCTTGGCAGGTTGGATAATGTCAACCATGAACTTATACATTCAAACCCATTCCTTAAATTTTGAATTCTCTTGCGTGTCCGGTTAACAATGAAATTATACGTTCGATCTCCTTCAGAATTGTCTGTGATTCAGCAATGAAAATATCATTTCCTTCCGCAGTTTCTCTATCTGTTGGTTCAGCTCATCTTAGTTTGGCTTGTTCTGGTGTATTCATTAACAACGTGTCAAGCTGTTTAGGAACTGAGTAGCGCGTGGGGTGAATATGTTTTCATATAAACTAGAGCACTTTCCCGCAGCACTCTTGTTTTCCTCCGATAAATTCTGCTTCTAAAGCTGCTATTTTCTCGTTGCAGCATAATTCAGTTGTTCTTTGTTTCGAGTAGCCCATACATAGAGCTCATCTGGAGGGATTTGGCACAGTTTAGTGGCAACGTTAGATGTGCTTCGTCATCACCAGGTATCTGATAGTTAGCTACGGTCAGATACAACATTAAAATATATGATCATAATGCTTTAAAATATATTAGAACTCATCTCAGGAATATGGTGGTACCCGCATTTGATTCTATCTTAGTCAAGTGCATAGAGAACCTTCTCTCACTAGACATTGCTGTCGTTATTTGCGAAGTACTCGAAGTGAGCTTGTGATGGAAGTCATGTTGCGTCTAGACAAATATAACAGCTTTGTCTCCATGACGACAAACACGTGTGGGGATTTACTGATCGGGTAACCTTGTCACGCGCATATTAACCGACTAATACACGTATTTATTCACTGCTGCTTTCGACGTAGTCACGGCACCAGCAATTACATCTATTGTCAGTTCAAGTAATGAACTCGTCCAGTTATTCGTGCGGATTCATAATGTTTGCACATGAGATGGATATATGAGTTAATCGGCTATATTTATGAATGAAGACACTAACGTATGTGTTTGCTTTGGGGGGGAGGGGGGCAGGAGTTGTCCCCGGTACATCAGAAAGTCAAGTGCATCGAGAATCTGACTCTGAGATGAAAACTGATCAGCGAAACGGATTTGACACTTTTGATGTCTTGTCGGCATCATTGAAAACGATGACCGATTCTTCCTTACAGAAACTAGCCAATGTTGGATTGTATTGATTTTAAATTTGGTGTTAATGTTGCTACATGAATCTGATGGACACACACATTTTGTGAAGGACGACGGC
>JAVTVY010036303.1:0-16594 GCA_036873755.1 Hanleya hanleyi | reverse complement strand
CTCGCAGATCCTTTATGCGAGAATCAACTTGGATTCTCCTAAAATTTAACGAAATTCAGGCCCTGCCTTTTTACGTAGGTTCAATAGTTTCGCCGCTATAGAGGAATCAAAATTGTCAAATTTTCAAATGAAGACATTATTAGGATTGCAAGCCACAGGCGTGCAAACCTATTGTTATTGCTAATGTGTGATTCCGCCGGATTTTGTGTCAACTGTATCCCGGCCGCTGTTTAACCGATGAAGTCGAAACTTCACATAAGTATTGGGAAATGTGAGATCTAGTGCATATCAAAAGAAAAAGCTGATTGGTCAGATGGTTCGGCGGCCATCTTGGATTTTCCATAAAACCTTTCAAGATCTTCTCCTCTGGAACCGCTTGGTCGATTGACTCGTAACTTGGTACACATGCTCAATGGATCTGGGGCTCTAAGATTTGCATTTGAAAATTTGTTCCGTAAAACAAGATGGCCGCCATTGACCAATCAAAATTGTCGGTTTTTCAAATAACGGATTTGAACGGGGAAAGTGGCAACATATATGCGCTGCGAGATGATGATCATGAATATGGGAAAATTTTGGTCCTCAGTCACGTGGTTTGGCCACCATCTTGAATTTTGTCAGAAACGGAGCACATCTTGTAGAGCCTATATCTCTGGGACTACGATAGGTACAGCCTTATAGTTTGTAGTATTATATTGTCCAGAAGCAGCTCTTTCAGAAGTGTGTGTACCCTTTTTACGTAGGTTCAATAGTTTCGCCGCTATAGAGGAATCAAAATAGTCAAATTTTCAAATGAAGACATTATTAGGGTTGCAAGCCACAGGCGTGCAAACCTATTGTTATTGCTAATGTGTGATTCCGCCGGATTTTGTGTCAACTGTATCCCGGCCGCTGTTTAACCGATGAAGTCGAAACTTCACATAATTATTGGGGAATGTGAGATCTAGTGCATATCAAAAGAAGAAGCTGATTGGTCAGATGGTTCGGCGGCCATCTTGGATTTTCCCTAAAACCTTTCAAGATCTTCTCCTCTGGAACCGCTGGGTCGATTGACTCGTAACGTGGTACACATGCTCAATGGATCTGGGGCTCACAGATATGCATTTGAAAATTTGTTCCGTAAAACAAGATGGCCGCCATTGACCAATCAAAATTGTCGGTTTTTCAAATAACGGATTTGGACGGGGAAAGTCGCTACATATATACACTGCGATATGGCGATCATGAATATGCAAAAATTGTGGTCCTCAGTCACGTGGTTTGGCCACCATCTTGAATTTTGTCAGAAACGGAGCACATCTTGTAGAGCCTATTTCTCTGGGACTACGATAGGTACAGCCTTATAGTTTGTAGTATTATATTGTCCAGAAGCAGCTCTTTCAGAAGTGTGTGTACCCTTTTAACGTAGGTTCAATAGTTTCGCCGCTATAGAGGAATCAAAATTGTCAGATTTTCAAATGAAGACATTATTAGGGTTGCAAGCCACAGGCGTGCAAACCTATTGTTATTGCTAATGTGTGATTCCGCCGGATTTTGTGTCAACTGTATCCCGGCCGCTGTTTAACCGATGAAGTCGAAACTTCACATTAGTATTGGGGAATGTGAGATCTAGTGCATATCAAAAGAAGAAGCTGATTGGCCAGATGGTTCGGCGGCCATCTTGGATTTTCCCTAAAACCTTTCAAGATCTTTTCTTCTGGAACCGCTGGGTCGATTGACTCGAAACTTGGTACACATGCTCAATGGATCTGGGGCTCTCAGATTTGCATTTGAAAATTTGTTCCGTAAAACAAGATGGCCGCCATTGACCAATCAAAATTGTCGGTTTTTCAAATAACGGATTTGGACGGGGAAAGTCGCTACATATATACACTGCGATATGGCGATCATGAATATGCAAAAAATTTGGTCCTCAGTCACGTGGTTTGGCCACCATCTTGAATTTTGTCAGAAACGGAGCACATCTTGTAGAGCCTATATCTCTGGGACTACGATAGGTACAGCCTTATAGTTTGTAGTATTATATTGTCCAGAAGCAGCTCTTTCAGAAGTGTGTGTACCCTTTTTACGTAGGTTCAATAGTTTCGCCGCTATAGAGGAATCAAAATTGTCAAATTTTCAAATGAAGACATTATTAGGATTGCAAGCCACAGGCGTGCAAACCTATTGTTATTGCTAATGTGTGATTCCGCCGGATTTTGTGTCAACTGTATCCCGGCCGCTGTTTAACCGATGAAGTCGAAACTTAACATAAGTATTGGGGAATGTGAGATCTAGTGCATATCAAAAGAAGAAGCTGATTGGTCAGATGGTTCGGCGGCCATCTTGGATTTTCCCTAAAACCTTTCAAGATCTTCTCCTCTGGAACCGCTGGGTCGATTGACTCGTAACGTGGTACACATGCTCAATGGATCTGGGGCTCTCAGATATGCATTTGAAAATTTGTTCCGTAAAACAAGATGGCCGCCATTGACCAATCAAAATTGTCGGTTTTTCAAATAACGGATTTGGACGGGGAAAGTCGCTACATATATACACTGCGATATGGCGATCATGAATATGCAAAAATTGTGGTCCTCAGTCACGTGGTTTGGCCACCATCTTGAATTTTGTCAGAAACGGAGCACATCTTGTAGAGCCTATTTCTCTGGGACTACGATAGGTACAGCCTTATAGTTTGTAGTATTATATTGTCCAGAAGCAGCTCTTTCAGAAGTGTGTGTACCCTTTAACGTAGGTTCAATAGTTTCGCCGCTATAGAGGAATCAAAATTGTCAGATTTTCAAATGAAGACATTATTAGGGTTGCAAGCCACAGGCGTGCAAACCTATTGTTATTGCTAATGTGTGATTCCGCCGGATTTTGTGTCAACTGTATCCCGGCCGCTGTTTAACCGATGAAGTCGAAACTTCACATACGTATTGGGGAATGTGAGATCTAGTGCATATGAAAAGAAGAAGCAGATTGGTCAGATGGTTCGGCGGCCATCTTGGATTTTCCCTAAAACCTTTCAACATCTTCTTCTCTGGAACCGCTGGGTCGATTGACTCGTAACGTGGTACACATGCTCAATGGATCTGGGGCTCTCAGATTTGCATTTGAAAATTTGTTCCGTAAAACAAGATGGCCGCCATTGACCAATCAAAATTGTCGGTTTTTCAAATAACGGATTTGGACGGGGAAAGTGGCTACATATATACACTGCGATATGGCGATCATGAATATACAAAAATTTTGGTCCTCAGTCACGTGGTTTGGCCACCATCTTGAATTTTGTCAGAAACGGAGCACATCTTGTAGAGCCTATATCTCTGGGACTACGATAGGTACAGCCTTATAGTTTGTAGTATTATATTGTCCAGAAGCAGCTCTTTCAGAAGTCTGTCTACCCTTTTTACAATAGTTTCGCTGCTATAGAGGAATCAAAATTGTCAAATTTTCAAATGAAGACATTATTAGGGTTGCAAGCCACAGGCGTGCAAACCTATTGTTATTGCTAATGTGTGATTCCGCCGGATTTTGTGTCAACTGTATCCCGGCTGCTGTTTAACCGATGAAGTCGAAACTTCACATAAATATTGGGGAATGTGAGATCTAGTGCATATCAAAAGAAGAAGCTGATTGGTCAGATGGTTCGGCGGCCATCTTGCATTTTCCCTAAAATCTTTCAAGATCTTCTCGTCTGGAACCGCTGGTCGATTGACTCGAAACTTGGCACACATGCTCAATGGATCTGGGGCTCTCAGATTTGTGTTTGAAAATTTGTTCCGTAAAACAAGATGGCCGCCATTAACCAATCAAAATTGTCGGTTTTTCAAATAACGGATTTGGACGGGGAAAGTGGCTACATATATGCACTGCGAGATGGCGATCATGAATATGCAAAAAATTTGGTCCTCAGTCACGTGGTTTGGCCACCATCTTGAATTCTGTCAGAAACGGAGCACATCTTGTAGAGCCTATATCTCTGGGACTACGATAGGTACAGCCTTATAGTTTGTAGTATTATATTGTCCAGAAGCCCAGAAGCAGCTCTTTCAGAAGTGTGTCTACCCTTTTCACGTAGGTTCAATAGTTTCGCCGCTATAGAGGAATCAAAATTGTCAAATTTTCAAATAATGCCGAAAATCGCATAATTTGAGAAGTACAATTCTGTTCAATATTACACAAACAACGAGTCGGGTTATTCTGTGTTTTGGCATAGGTACTCCTTGTATAACTGCTATGATGGCAGTGAAATTGCAGGATGGTCGTATTAATAGTTCCGAAGCTATGGTAGAACGTGAAATTTGAGTAGGTCTGAGCATATGGCTGAAAGTAAACTTCACAAAAGCACACTGTGAAAAGCACTATCTCCAGGCGACTAAATTCCAAGCTCAACTTTCTCCATTCAGGTCTTTGTCTGGACTCCAGGGACCGTTTTCTGTACTTATTTCAACGTACCAACATTTTGATTTCGATGAAGGAGCCGTCTAGGGCACAAACAGAGGCCAGAAACGTGTTTCCCACGTGCTGCTGACCAAGAAAAAGTGTTTTTTGAAGCTCTAAATCCATTTATTAGGAACATTATTAGGGTTGCAAGTCACAGGCGTGCAAACCTATTGTTATTGCTAATGTGTGATTCCGCCGGATTGTGTGTCAACTGTACTGTTGTTCGACCGATGAAGGTATTGGTATTGGGGAATGTGGAATCTAGCTCATATTAACCCTACCTGGGCTGGGGGGGGGGCGGAAAGTCCCCCCTAGTGAACTTTTCTCTGCTGCTCCAAAACGACAAAACCGAGGAGGCTGAAACCTAGTGACTTTTAAGCTTATCTTATTCAGGTCATTTTGAGCCTATTTTCAATTACCCCCGGGCAGAGGATCATGGGTAAATTCAAAATGGCGGCCATGTGGTATCCGTGAAAGTCGTGTTTTTCAATCTTTTCGCTCAATGTTTTTCACATTTTCCGCGCATAAAAGGCATGAAAAATATTTTATTTATGCACACCTAATTATTCTCTATTTTATTAGATTTTTTGAGAGAAAAATCTGAAAAATAAAAATTTGGAAAAATCGACCTCAAAAAGGCCGAAAAATGGCTTCCGTGATGATTACGTCACTGTGACGTCATCATGGCGGCCATCTTGGATTTTTTACATTTTCCGGTAGAGCTTGAACCCAAGATACTGTGTGGTAAGTTTCAGCGCTCTAGCCTTAGTGGTAGAGAAAATATATAGGGGGGGCACTTTCCGCCCCCCCCAGGCTGCGATACACCCCAAATCGCCCAGGCCAGATAGGGTTAAAAGAAGAAGCCGATTGGTCGGATGGTTCGTCGGCCATCTTGGATTTTCTCTAAAAGATTTTCTCCTCTGGAACCGCTGGGTCGATTGACTCGAAATTTGGTACACAGGATCTGTGGATCTAGGGCTCTCAAATTACGATTTGAAAATTTGCTCCATAAAACAGAATGGCCGCCATTGACCAATCAAAATTGTCGGTTTTTCAAATAACGGATTTGGACGGGGAAAGTGACTACATATATGCATTGCGATATGGCGATCACTAATGTGCAAAATTTTGGTCCTCGGTCACGTGGTTTGGCCGCCATTTTGAATTTTGTCAGAAAGTGACTGAACACATCTTGTAAGTGGTATAACTCTGGAACTATAGGTGGTACGGCCTTGCGGCTTGTAGCATTATATTGTCCAGGAGCCGCTCTTTCGGAAATATGGCAACATTTTTCACCTATCTTCAATAGTTTTCCCACTATTCTCCATCGTAATTCGCTTAAATTTGTCAATTATGGGATTTTCATGTAACAGATTTCGATAGCGGATGTGACTATATGTATGTTATTGGACACGCTGCTGCTGAATATAGTGGATTCCTCGCGGTTGAGCCCATCAGATGTAACGAATACCCAAATAAGACGCCCATTGGTCAGATGCTTTGGTGGCCATCTTGAATTTGCCCTAAACATTCCAAGAGCATCCTCTCTGGAACCGCGGAGACGATTGACTCAAAAACTTGGCATACGTAATTGATGGATCGAGTTCTCTCAGATTCCTATTTTAAAAGTTACTCCGTTGAACAAATGGTCGCCATTGACCAATCAAAATTGTCGGATTTTCAAATCATGCATTTCGATGGGAAAAGTGACTACATATTTTTATTATTCCGCCAGATTTTGTGACCTGTTTTTCTTCAACACCGCTATAGTGATGTAGTTGAAACTTCACACAGTCATTGGGATCAGTCAGATCTAATGCATATCCAAAGAGGAAGCCGATTGGCCAAAAGGCTTGGCGGCCATCTTGGATTTACCCTCCAAAAAAGCATTATTTCAAAGATCTTCTCTGGAACCGCTTTGTCGATTGACTTGAAACTTGGTACACATGATCTATGTATCTGGGGCTCTCAAATTACGGTTTGAAAATTTGCTCCGTAAAACAAAATGGCCGCCATTGACCAATCAAAATTGTCCGTTTTTCAAATGACGGATTTGGACGGGGAAAGTGGCTCATATATGCATTGTGATATGGCGATCACGAATATGCAAAAATTTTGATACTCGGTCACGTGGTTTGGCCGCCATCTTGAATTTTGTCAGAAACGGAGCATATCTTGTAGAGCCTATATATCTGGAACTACGATAGGTACAGCCTTGTAGTTTGTTGTATTATATTGTCCAGGAGCCTCTCTTTCGGAAATATGTCAACCGTTTTTACCTATCTTCAATAGTTTCCCCGCTATTCTCCATCGTATTTCACCCAAATTTGTCAATTATCCGATTTTTAATGTAACGGATTTCGATAGCGGAAATGACTATATGTAAGTTATGGGACACATCGATGATGAATTTGGTGAGTTCGTGGTAGTTGAACCCATTAGATCTAATGAATACCCAAAGAAGAAGTTGATTGGTCAGATGCTTTGGCGGCCATCTTGGATTTACCCTAAAATCTTTCAAGATCTTCTCTGGAACCGCTGGGTCGATTGACTCGAAACTTGGTACACATGACCTATGGATCTGGGGCTCTCAGATTACGATTTGAAAATTTGCTCCGTAAAACAAAATGGCCGCCAATGACCAATCAAAATTGTCGGTTTTTCAAATAACGGATTTGGACGGGGAAAGTGGCTACATATATGCATTGTGATATGGCGATTAGGAATGTGCAAAAATTTTGGTCCTGGGTCACGTGGTTTGGCCGCCATCTTGAATTTTGTCAAAAAATGAACACATCTTTTAGGGTCTATAACTCTGGAACTATAGGTGGTACAGCCTTGCAGTTTGTTGCTTTATATTATCCAGGAGAAGCTCTTTCGGAAATATGTTAAGCATTTCAACGTTGCTTCAATAGTATCCCTGCAATTCCCAGATGTAAATCACCCAAATTTGCGAATTGACAGATTGTTCTTCAGTGGTAACTATGTAGGTTAGATCTAAAAGGAATAAATAGCGTTTTGCCAAATCGGCTTCCAGGTCTAAAACTACTGTTGTTGGTTCATTGTCTGCGATATGTGCTTGCAACCCGAGGATTGCCGCTCGCGGCTATATTTTATTTTGTTCTTCGTCCTTTATACGTGCATACATGCACAACGTTTTATATTGCAAATGATTCATGACCTTAAATATAACCGTTCGCTTGACCACCAGACGTGGTTAAGGAAATGCGCCCACACCCGATTAAATGTTACAAAATTCAAGATGGCGGCCATGATGACATGACAGTGACATCGTATTTCAAAGTAAGCCATTTTGTGGACGATTTTTTGGACCGATTTTTCCAGATTTTTATTTGTGCAATTTTCCTGGCTGAAATTGCCTGGTAATTTAGTAAATAATCATCTTATTTGAGATAAAATACTTCTGAATACTTTACGAAGAAAACCATTAATTTTGAAGAAATACGACGAAAACAGAAAGGTGGTGTTCGGTTTGACTATTTTTTTCCTTAGTGTGTTGCGTTAAAAAACCGAAAATATAACTCCCTCGTGTTCACTCCAAAAGTTATCAACTTGAGAGAGAAATACCGAATGCTCTGTAATGGTGCAGTTCTCCGCCATTCGACACATGATTCCTCAAATGAAAATTATAACAAGCTGTATGGTCGAATGGTGAGTGTTGGACTACAGATTTAAATAAACGCGAACTTTTGGGTTCGAAATTTCAAATTATAAAAGTTTTGTTTTCATTTTTATCTGTTTTTCCCCCATCATGAGTTTGGACATTAAAGTGCGATAGTGACGTGGAATAAAGAGAGCGAACCGCTAACGTGAATAATCGCTTGTTATCATAATTCCTGAATAGATTTGCACACACACACACACACACACACACATAACCACACAACTTGTTCAGTAGTTGAATATTGTGAAAATCCTGTAGATCAAAACATTAATTGTTACACATATATATAACTTAAGTTATATATATAACTATAATGTACGAGTTGTCACAGCGAAACAGCTCACCAATTACCAGTATACGAGTTGTCAGAGCATTTCCATCATAGCTCTTTAGATTTGTATCTAATATCGCTTATGCCTGTGCTAGGGACCGTGTGGTCATATCATCCATGTTGCCACATGAACAGGTACAATAAAAGCGTACCTGAGATACAACACATATCACGAATCGTTAGATTCTTGGTATGTGCTTTAGAATAGGTTAACCAGAAGACTATTCTGTGAAGTCATGTGACGCAGTCAGTATGTCGGCACCTCTTCCCACTTCCCTTATATGTGTTGTAATTTTTCCTGTATATGGCGAGATTCTGCTGGTGGACGTTTCGTCCCCGAGGCCCGCCCCCTGTACAGACCTTTTGGTCTTTGATATATGTTGGCACTTGTGGGAAGTTGATGCTGGGTCGACATCGGGCCTTACAGACTAGTCTTTTGTGTTAAATACCGTCATTTACATCTGACGACGATACAGCTCACCAATCTCCAATGTACGAGTTGTCACAGCGAAACAGCTCACCAATTACCAGTATACGAGTTGTCAGAGCATTTCCATCATAGCTCTTTAGATTTGTATCTAATACCGCTTATGCCGGTGCTAGGGGCCGTGTGGTCATATCATCCAAGTTGCCACATGAACAGGTACAATAAAAGCGTACCCGAGATACAACACATATCACGAATCGTTAGATTCTTGGTATGTGCTTTAGAATAGGTTAATCAGAAGGCTATTCTGTGAAGTCATGTGACGCAGTCAGTATGTCGGCACCTCTTCCCACTTCCCTTATATGTGTTGTAATTCTGCATAAGAGTATCTGATGAGAGCGGAAAGATAAATGTTGTAACATAAACGGAACAGTTTTAATGTAAAACCAAAAATTAATGTAGGCCAAAAACGGAAAATTCCTGGTTTACAGCAGTTACAGCTATTCTTCAATGTTTCGTCGTTACAATATGGCTATATTCTTTTCCCATTTTGCCGCTGATGTAGTTATTCACAGTTTTGCAACTATTCTCTATATTTAAGGATCATCAACCCAGTGGTGACGTTTGCCTTTCCAAGTGATTATGCTTGTACCAATATTTTTTTTGCGGTTACTTCCTTACTTATTGTTCGCTGAACTATAGTCAGAGAGTTGGCAGTTTTCGTGTAGGTTTATATATTAATAAAACTGATTATTGTTTTTATAAAGTTGAGTCGTTCATGAAATATATATGAACCAGAAATTTCCATTAGACTGGCCTCGCCAGGATGCATCACAGTATATCGACCGGCCCAGAGTGAGACAATAGAGCAGCAGAGAGCGACACTGATGGGGGAAAAATCCATTCAAAGAGAACACCTCATTCCCAGTTACACCCCAATGTCATCCATTTTGATTTTACTCCTGATGCTGTGCTCCGAGTATTATGCAACAAGCCCAAAATAACCTCAATATCATAAGCTATAACTGCGCTAAGTTACAGCTCTCAACGTTTCTTCATTTTGGAACACCAGGAAAAAGTTCTCTGGGAAGGAAGGGGGGGGGGAGAAGCTGGGTGACTGACACCACCTATACCAATTAGGTTTAAATAATCGTCTGTGTAAAAGGAAATAATTGCCCCTTATCCATGTAAAACTTGACAATTCAGCTTTCCATCTAAAAATCTACTTCCTATCAGGAAAAAACGAAAGCAGAAAGATACAAATCTCGACATCCTTCCCATGTTTTGTATTTCGAAATGTATTTATGTAATACGGCAATTATGGGTCGATACTTGGTGTAAGAACGCATTGTTGAGGCTTTTGTTGAGGCTTTTTTGCAGCTGAAAAGGGTCACGTCTAGACGCATTGTTGAGCTCAGACAGGCTATTGTAGGCTTTGTCTAGTGCTTTCTTACATCAAGTATAAACCCAATTATGCTATATGCAGACCTCAGGTTTGCACAGAGAGAGTATGGGCAATACGAGAGCGATAGGCCTACTTTACTTAGTAGATGGACCTAGCCTCATTTCTCCAAATAAGCATTTTACGACAATAGTGTTTAATTTTTCTGTCCCATTCATCTGTTTGAAATTAACAATCTTCTCCCCTAAAACCCTTGTATCGTATGGGTATCAGATTCACAATAAAACATGTGATGTCGCAAAAAGCCAAGGATGGGGTTTGGAAGAAACGCGATGGTAGATGTTTTATTTCATTAAAAGCTTCCCATCTATATTTTTTATTTTGCGTGTTGAAAAGCTGGCATATGGGAGCGACGTCGAGGTAAAGGAAAATCTCTGAAGAGCATCTTACGTCTGTTAGAGGCCGGGATTTTTTTCTGGAAGGCCGTGAGATTACGTCAGGATAGTTAACAGAGATATTTTGGTCAAAAGTCCGTCAAACTCTTTCAGGGTAGCTATAGGGATTTTAGAGAGTAAATAGACACAGGGAAAGGACCGGAAAGTATATTCAACGTCCATTGAGGAACAGGAGCATGAAATTAACATTAAAATAACACGTGTACTTTTATCCATCGCTATTGACGTGAATGGCAATGCCGAGGATGGTTTCAGGTCAGAGAACTTCAGGTCAGAGAATTTAAAACTACATTTAAGACCATTACGTTTACATTGCATGGTTCAGCACTCGTGCACTACGCCAATTATATGCCGGTTATTCATGTACACCATTAGAGAAATGATCATGATATTGAACAGAGAGTTTCCTGTGTTCAATTGTTATTGGTGGATTCAGCTCCACCAGCGCCCCCTGTCCTTCCCAATGTGGAGATGTTTGCTGGTCGCGCGCTGAGACCGTATCGAATACGGTTACGCTACACCGGGACGGCTGGACCAAATTTAAACGGGTGTTGAGCGGCGAGCTCGACGGACACCTCATCCACATAGACAATGCCATCTACGTACACCGTGAACCCTTCTTTCCACGTCTGGGCCGCTACCAAGACCCTACGTGAGGCTTCACCCTAGACCCCGATCTGTGGACAACCTTCGAGAAAGTGGTGCCCATCGTGGACCAGCTGTTTACACCGGACGAGCGGTCTTCAGACGAGTTGGAGTGGGCTCGTGCCCTGAGAGAAGCGGCGGTAGAACCCAATGAACAAATGTCCAGCCATGAACCAGACGACGATGCCATTGATTACCCGGCTAGACTCAGTCAGCCCAGTGACATGACCACCCGATCCTTTGATCTCACAGGGTTCTCCCTATAAATACGAGAGACAGTCAAATCTGGTACCATTCACGTACTGACCATGACGGAGCATATAATACTGGCGTATCTCCGCTTGACCCCCGAGGTTTTGCTGCACGTGTATGCGGATAAGGTCGATATCATGGAGGTGGTGGGAGACATCTGTGATGCGGACCCTACACAACACCCGTGAATTGGACGGCGACCTCATCCACTTGTGTCACGATGTGTACATCCGATGCGGCCCTTTCTTTGCTCAATAGGCTCGGCTAGATGGGGGTACAGTGCATTTTACCCTTCACCCTGATCTATGGTCTGCATTGGAAGATGCCGTGGTAGATGTGGATCAAGTGCTTATCAAGCGGTCATCAGACGAGTTGAACTGGTCATTTACCATGGACACTGTGGAAGCCAACGAAGAAAATCAGAAACTCCGGCCCAAGATATACCCGTTATAAATAAACGATAGAGCCAGGGTCTATCATCATTTGTCACCATGAAGCGCTGGGAGAAGGTGTATAACTTAACTTATAACTTATACTACAGTCCCGACAGTCCGGCGGCCTGTAGTGCATTGTCGGCTCTCTATCGAGCGGCCAAACCCCAGGGGATACAACGTGCCCAAGTCCGAGATTGGTTAAGAAAACAAGACACGTGACCTATACCTTACATCGATCTGTCCGTCGCCATTTTCTACGGAACCGGGTCATCGTGGGAGGAATAGATGCCCAGTGGCAAGCGGATTTGGTCGATATGAGCGCCTTTGCCAAATACAACGATGGGAATCGGTATATCTTGACGTGCATCGATACCCTATCGAAGTATGCGTGGGTGGTACCCATCCGGACGAAAACGGGGGCGAATCTCATAGCGGCGTTCAAAGACATCTTCAAGACTGGGCGCAAACCTTTGTATTTGCAAACCGACGAAGGCACGCAATTCCTCAACTGACCGTTCCAACAGTTTCTGAACGCCCAGAAGGTGTTTTCTTCCATACGTACAACGAGACAAAGGCTTCCGTGGTGGAAAGGTTCAACCGGACATTCAAAGGCCGCATGTATAAATATTTCACCTATAAGAATACAAGGCGGTACATCGATGTTCTCCCGAAACTTGTGAGTGGTTACAATCGAGCCTATCATCGGAGTATAGAGAGAGCCCCCATTACCGTGACCCAACGCAATGAAACCGAAGTCCGGCGTGTCTTGTACCCCAGGCAATCGCAGCGAACGACGAAGGCGGTATTCAAGGTCGGGGACCCTGTACGGATCAGTAAAGTCAAAGGTCAATTTGAGAAAAGTTACTTGCCCAACTGGAGCGATGAACACTTTCTGATTAAACGGCCCCTACCCCGACAGCAGCGAGTCTATGAACTGGAAGATCTTCAAGGGGAACCGTTGCTAGGGACGTTTTACGAGACGGAATTACAGCCTGTCGTAAAAACACAGCAAGACTACTACACGGTGGAGCAGATTTTGAAAACGGAACGTCGACGTGGCAAACTGTTTCATTTCGTCAAATGGCAAGGCTGGCCCAGTTCCTTCAATTCCTGGGTCGCTGCCAACCAGGTGAAACGACTATAAAGCCAGATATCACTGCCGTCATCCTTCATTCCAAGTCCGACCACAGTGCTATGGACAAACAGCAGCTGCCTCTGAACACAGCGTCTCCCAAAACGCGCAAAGCGCAAGTGGGCTTTGTGGTGATACTGCTAACCCGGCTGAGTGTGTTGTACGGAGGTGTGTTTTACGACGTAACCTATGTCAGCACGTTACTTAGCCAACTGAGAACACCAGCCACCAGTGAAACCGGTCTACAGATAGCACCAGTCAACCCCGTATCGAGCTCAGTCACCACCACACCCCGTGTACAAGCCACAACGAGCTCCACACCAAGCTCCACACCTACACCAAGTACACCCACTACGTCTGAAAACCCACCGGATTTTATCCCTCACAGTGAACAGACAACGACGACCAACGTTGTTCCCACCACCATCATCACTCACAGTGAACAGACAACGACGACCGACGTTGTACCTACCACCACCACTCCAGTTCACTCGTACCAAATTTACAAGAGCGGGTTACCACGACAGCGCATACAGCTCGAACCATGGACCCTCGGTGGCAGCATCCCTTCACTTGCGTCATCGCAGGACCGACGGGCTCCGGCAAAACGCACTTCGTCAGGAAGCTCCTTCAACACGCCGACAGCATGATCACCCCACCCATTGCCCGAGTCGTGTGGTGTCACGGAGAATGGCAGGCAGCGTATGCAGCAATGCCCCACATCACGTTCGTGGAAGGCCTACCCAACCTGGCCGATTTGGAACCCGACACCTTGGTGGTTCTGGATGATCTCATGGCGGAGACGGATGCGCGGGTCACCCAACTCTTTACCAAAGGCAGCCACCATCGACGGCTCAGCATCATCTACATTGTGCAGAATCTGTTCAGTAAAAACAAAGAACATCGGAAAATCAGCTTAACCCTATCTGGCCTGGGCTTTTTGGGACCTGTCCAGGCCTGGGGGGGGGCCGAAATGGCCCCCCCTAATTATTTTTCTTACCTCTTGAGCTAGGGCGCTGAAATTTATTACACTATACCCTTGGGTCAAGCTCTACCAGAAAATGTAAAAAAATCCAAGGTGGCCGCTTTGATGACGTCACAGTGACGCCATTTTGAAAAACGGCATTTTTTGGTCGATTTTTTGGTCAGATTTTCCGAATTTTTTATTTTTGCAATTTCTCCACAAAAACTGCATGAAAAATTAGCAAATATTAATGTGATACGAAATAAAATAGTTTTTGCCCACTTTTCATTGCGGAAAAGCAGAAATTTTGAAGAAATATGACAAAAAATCACTTTTCTGGTACACCACGTGGCCGCCATCTTGAATTTACCCATGATCCTCTGCTCGGGGGGTTATGAAAATAGGCTCAAAATGACCCCAATAAGACAAATGATAAAGTCACGGAGTTTCAGCTCTCCATTGTTTGCCGTCCCGGAGATAGTGCAGAAAGTTTGGTAGGGGGGCCATAATGGCCCCCCCCAGGCCAGGTAGGGTTAAATGCCCACTACCTGGTGGTCTTCAAAAACCCGAGAGATACCACTCAACTGCTGCACCTGGCGAGACAGATGTATCCCGGCCGCACACCGTTTGCGTTGGAAGCCTTTAAAGATGCCACAACCCCTCAGCACGGGTATATGCTCTTCGACCTCAAGCAAGCCACCCCGAGCACCTTCGACTACGGACCGGCATCTTTCCCGGAGAGGCCCACCACACAAAAATAATGTAAACACACCCACAGTGGCTCCCCCAGCTGGAGTGTGTGTTTGATAATTGGGATAATAAAAAGAATGAATACCACAGCACGGTTGACTTTGTCTCTGTTCTCTGAGGTAGATAAAAAGGGCAGAGTTGTGGGTTCTGGCATTAGTTGTACATGATGTCTATGCTCCCACGCTCCGTGTATTGAAGACGGCCCCACCCGAGTTGGTCCGAACCATTGTACGCGGTGCAGACCCCGCTCTCGTATGCTGTCTGTGTGAGATTGGACTCAATATCTTAAAAGGCAACGTACCACTGACTCCGGCTCAGAAGGCGAAGTTGGCTAAGCATAAGACAGGTCTGCGAACCCTAGTCCAGAAGCGAGTCTCTCAAACACAAAAGAAAAAGGTGTTACAGAAAGGCGGCTTTCTCGGGGCCATCTTGGCACCGTTGGCCGCTTCCGTGTTGGGTCCAGTATTGGGTGGACTCTTCGGCCGACAATGAACCACACGAAAAAAATGGTCCGCGTCGAACCACGGTTCCTTCAAAACCTCCAATCGGCCTACCCTGTCCCACCTACGGTGAAGACCATAAACACCCTCGATGGAGAGATGCAACAGATCTTACAGAGACCGGGGTTAAGCGACAGTGAGAAAGTACAAATAATAATAATAATAATAATAATAATAATAATAACTTTATTTCCTCTGGGTAACTTAATTAGCATACAAGCTAGTCTTCCTTAAGGCCCAGGCAGAGTTAGTAAAATTTAGTAAAACAAATATATATATATAAAAATATGGACACATACATACATGCATACCTACATACATTAACACAATCTAAAATCTAATCACAAACGCACAATTGTAAATTGCACGCATCATATGATATTTTATGAACAATTGTCAGTTGTAAAAAAACTGAATGGGTTTCTAAAATCTTATATCTTCTAAAAATTTTGATTTCAATAGTTGTCGTTTAAAAGTTATGATGCTATCACAGTTTCGAATTTCTACTAGCAAAGAATTCCAAATTTTTGCACCCGAAAATTGGAAACTTTTACGAAAAAGTTCACAACGCAGGCATGGCAAAACTAAATCGCCACTTCCACCAGCCCTAGTTCTGGTGGGAACCTTCTGAAATAAGCCTAAAATATAATCGGGGGATAATCCACGGTCAACTTTATACATGATAACGGCTTTGTGAAAGTTAATCCTTTTGTCACGGATAATTATATTCGTGGTGTAATGCAGACGGGTGTTGCACCAAACAAATGAAACAGTGGAGTCCGTAATGATGATTCTTTATTAGCAACTCAGACGTCTTAGTCCAGGCGAGAAACCTGAAAGGACAATCGGTAGACGTCGTGAAGACGCTCACACAAGACCGCTCTAACATGTATCTGCACACCTAATTACTATCAAAACAGATATCGTGGAGATATACGTGTAGATAGTTGCAATTAATAATAAGGTCTTACTTTATAATGATATCTGCCGTCAACTAGTATTTATACACGTAGAGGTCTAAGACAGGGGGTTTATATGCTGTCCCAGCCACGCAGTTTCAACAAATTTAGGCTAATCGTAATTCAACCCATTGTTATGCGACACAGAATAATTTGTAGTGGTAACAGACACGCGGAATAAATCCTACCGCCGATTGCTATATGAAAACGACATACCGTCGCGTAAA